>CM040189.1:73910529-74128029 GCA_022606455.1 Callitettix versicolor
GAAGACTATAAGTGGTTGCATCAAATATTTTACTGATAAAAGAAATGTATGTGTGGGGGATGTACAGACAAGTCTAACACGTAGATATCGTGATTTTTTTTAACGTATATGGACAGAAGAACAACACCGCGAAGCAGGATTTTAAAATTTCTAATTAAGATTTTTTTTTAATTAAATATTTATCTGAAAATTAGTAATTATAGAACATAGAACATTGACAGTGAAAACTTTGGAATTGCACTGGCCAAGCTGTGCAAGTTTAAAAATCAGAACGGTTGTTTGGGTATAAATCGAAAAAAATAAAACCCTGAGCGCCGTTGTTCCAGTTTTTCCAATTCATTCTTGAAGTGTATATATTTGTTTTAATTCAAATTTTGTACGGCGTCTCATATAATGAAGTTAATATACATAATGTGCTTTATATTTTAACGAAATTTAAGCAAAATCTTATGAACCAATTTTGCAAAATAAGGCCAATTTTTCAATAGCTTACTGACCGGATTTCGGTGTGGAAGTCCGACATACCCGTTCTACTCCCCCTGAGATGGGAGAAAATAAAAATGTTGGCAGTAAAATTGTTTGCCAAGAATGAGAAAACCTGTTTTGTAGTCGATGCCATTATAGACGTTACAGCTAACTAGCTATTGGATCATTTAAACAAATGTTTCATTTTCGAATTGTTAGTGCAATTCTGCAATTACAAAAATCAATTTAAGTAGATTTTAACACAGAGTAGGCCTAGATAAGATTTAAAACCAAGAACGGACCATAACGGTCGAAACTATATTTACAAAAACAATGCAAGCCATGCAAGTCAACGAACCGCAGGAGGGTCAAAACAAACTTCAACATTCCACATTCCGAATGCTCTCAACATTTTCTCACGCATCACACACGCACAAAAACACACTAACATATAATTATAACTATTAAATAGGCTGTATTGTGTTTTAAGTTATAATTACATACGGAGCGAAGCAGGCAGCCGCGGCAACACCTCGACGTCACAAGACTTACCTGCAAACATAAAACAACAACTTACAGTACACGTACACATGCTCAGAGAACTCAGTTAATTATTTTTGGGGATTACAAGCGCCGACAGATATTAAAACTAGGCTAGTATTATTAATTTTAATTTACAAGTTATCACATTTTAATTTTTTATACAACAATCATTATAAAAAACCAAATGCACACAGATTATTGCAGAGTTAATGTTAACAAGTTCGTATTTTCTAAATTTAACATTTTAAAATTAATGAAAAGGTCTTCATTTCAAAACAGTATTTTCTGTTCAACTATTAATGTCTGTAAACTCATAATTTGGTACTAAAAATTGAATTATATTTATATAACAATAATGCTACAATGTTATGAGTAGCATATATGTAACTTTCAGTAACAGTAACTTATTTTTTTCAAGTTTTGAATATTCACTTATGGTCAAAATTTCGGCAAAATATGATTTTCACACGTTAGTTTTAGGTACTTAAGAGGACTCTATTCGAGACGTTTTCCACATAACTTGTTATTAAAGATACACAGACTGTACAGATGCCCCGATTTTACCGCTTATCTTTAAATCACGCTGTACGGTACACGTGCAATGTAAGGAAACAGAGGACAAGGCACGCAGGAGGCTCCATTCCATGCTCTCACGCCTTGGGTGCCCGGATACAGGAAGTGTTTTCCGATCTTGTTATTCAATCCGATCCATAACATCTCTTCCCCTCCTCTCCTTGGTCATCTGGGCGCATTACGGCTCGGCAATATTAGTTTGCTTTGCCACTGGAAGACAATTAACCATGACCACAGTCCAGGTTCTTTTGGTTTTTACTTTTCCATTATACGAAACTTATATAACGTAAGTTTATAGTGAAAAATCGATCATTAAATCTTATTATCCTTTTTAAAAAACAAGTTTTTTACTTGGAATTTTCAAATTTAAAACGCTTTTTGTAAAAAAAACATACAAAATTAACAAAAATCAGTGCCAATGGTTTTACTAAAACTTCGCTCAAACACAGTCTCTCCAATCCGTAGCGAATCAGCTTTTACATTTTTTTTTACGAATTTGAAATTAAACAAAATGATTTAAAAAATAACAATAAATAAACACAAAATAGAATAACAATTATTAAATATTTAAATAATACTAACCAACAATAATATACCTTGAAAACATCATACGCAACTTATTGTAGGGCTGTAAATGGGCCCTACAATAATAACAAAATAAATTAAAGAAATACAAAACACATTTAAAACGAATTAACAAAGAAAGCAACAAAAAGAATGAACAATTTTTAGAGCTGTAAAAGGTCCTACAATAACATTATATCTTTTAATTTTAAACTTTATTTATCGAGCAGCTTTTTAAAAAAATACGGTTTCAGATTAAAAAGAAAAAACCCGGCAGCTGACAGGTTTATTTGTTGTCGAACCTGTTTAAATGTTTCAAATGTTTAACAGCGATTAGTTATGAATCTGCGTATTATTTGGAAATCATTAAAGTTTTGTGCAATGTTTTTGCAAGTTTATTTTGTTGTGTGGATACGTAACGACTCGTAAGTAATAGGCCTATATGAACTTCTATAAGCTCATTTGTGCCCCTTATACATACAGTAATGTAATTAAATCGGCATCATTACTTTTACGTTTTTCACGTCTGCACGTTTATTAAGTTTTAAGACAGCGTTAAATACAATAGGTCAAGAAGCAGAATTTTTTTAATTTTCAAAAGTTGCAAAGTGATTGTACTATTATTAACACCCGTAATACTGTACTATAACATTCAAGCACGCTATGTACTATACTAGGGTAAATAGAGGGTGTGGTCCAAAGATCCGGTTTAGAGGGCGGAGATTAACTTGGATTAACAATTATAAAATTGTTCCGTAAAAATAGCATAATGTATTATTAGCGAATTTATTGGAAAATAAACTGGAGCAGCCATTATTGTTAAAACCCAGAAATGATATTGAACTGATCGCTGATTGTAGCTTCAGTTATTTTAAGTTAAGCACGCAAATGTGTGTGTGTGTGGGGAGAGAGAGATAGAGAGAGCACTCTGACATTCACAAATCTGATCCTATTTGATTCAAACTTAGAATAAAAAAAGAATTTTGGTAATATCATGACACGTATGTCCTTTCAAGTGTTTCAAACTGGCGAACATCATCTAAATCTTTTTAAAAAAATCTTACATATATATTGAATAAAATTCGATTTTATTATTGTATTTACAGTGGTACAATTCGCATGAATTAAATTTCTAAATTGGACAGGGTTCATTTCCGTACTTTCAATGTAATTTGTAAATTTACAAATTATCGTGACATTGTTACTTTTTTGGAAACTGGTTTCCATCACATTAGCGAATCAGAGCCGTGATTATGAAACGTTGTTAGTTTTAGAAATTCGTTTCAGTCCTGCCGGCGAAACAGTTGAGTGCTGCGATTTACGCCGTTTATTTCCAGAAAATAGCGGCGGCCTTCACCGTCAACACACTTTCTTCCAAGTAAGAGTTTATTTGTATGGACAGGACGGATCGCATTGTGTACGGGGAGGGATCCTGCCAAAGTCCCTACTGTGTCACGTAGAAAGTCGAGAGAAATTACCAGGAAAGTCACCTCACTCTGCTGGCGACTGCCTAATAACTGCACACAGAAGCGTGCTTTCAAACGAGGCCTCATTGTCTTTTTGAAATTTCTAAGTTTAGCGAATTTCCAGCTGGAAGATCAGCTGTCGAAACACCCGTCATTGTGCCATGACTTACTGAGCTCTGAGTCTGACAACTAAAATACGTTTTGACTTCGTTCGCGCCTCTCTCTCTCTCTCTCTCTCTCTCACACACACACACACACACACACACACACACACACACACACACACACACACACACACACACACACACACACACACACACACACACACACACACACACACACACACACACACACACACACACACACACACACACACACACACACACACACAGTTTGCAATTATTTAAATAACTAAGTTTTAAATTTTCGAAACAACTCATAACGCTGTGTAAGCATATGCATAATTAACAAACTTATCATTAATCGAACACAATTAATTACAATTATAACTTTACTGTTAATTACAGTTACAATACTAATTTATCACATAATCGTTATTTGAAAATGTTTTTACAGTACAGTAGAAAATTTTTTACTTTTTTAATTAATTCAACTAAGAATATTTATGTACAAGTTCTAATGTGTGATAAACAAATTTTTTCATTTGTTCAGTTGTTTGAATCCCTTGACGCTAAATATTGTAGCCTATAATATATAGTGTATTGTAGTGAAATAAATATTTAAATAAAAAATAAATTACAATTAAAATATAATTATTATTTATATTTATCAATATAAAATCTTATTTTGTTTAATTGTTGTTTAATTTGTGTTAAAAATCTCAACGAACTTAACCTTAGTTGAAATGTATTATCGAAGGACAGCTGAAGTGATGCTGATCAGCTGGTTAGGCAAACATAACCTATATCTCTCTCATCACCATAGAGGTATAAACGTTTTATCGTTGCATATTAGATCTTATGTTTCTGTAATGGCTTGGTCACGTTCGTTACAACGTAAATTCTGTTCAACCGTTTCAAAATGGCGGCCATTCAAAATAAAATTCACACTTTTTTAAAAATTCGATTTCAACGAAAATAAAAAAATAGTATTTTAAATTTACAAACTTCAGATTTTAATTTTAATTTAGTAGTGGAATCTTTTCCAGAAAATTACAGACCATAGAAAAAATAATAGCAATAATAATAAATAAAGTAAACAAAAGTATAATAACAATCATAAATATTTACCTAAAACTAGTTAACAATAATAGACTACCTTAAAAACATAACAAAATGCACACAATTTACTGTAAAGCTGCAAATTGGTCCTACAAAATAAATAGAAGATATAAACGTACTTAAACAATTATTAAACAACTCTTTTAACAAAAATAAAATAACGAAATATAAACAATTTGTTGCAGGGCTGTAAGAAGGCCCTACAACAATATTACATTAATTAAATTTTTATTTACAAAATTGAAGGCATTTTAGTCTCGTCAATGGCCGAGGCACTAAAATCCCAACATCGTTTGTAAACAATTGCCCAAACTACATATATTTGAAAACATTACAACCGAGTAATACAGTCTTTCTGTGACTGTTTCTCCACAAAATTCGCATTAAGGTGGGTTGCCGCAATCCCCCCAAGGAGTGTCCAATGCGAAGATGGAGGACCTCTTCACTACAACTTGCACGCACTGACGACCTCCAAGGACGCGTTGGCGGCATCACAGTTACTTACTTCGCAGTAACATCCGTTCTAGTGTTCCCAACTATTCCACAGTGACCAGGTATCCGCAAAACGATACATTAATGCCACGACTAGAGGGTTTACCGAATACATATTCTGGATACCCTAGAACTCTTTTCGAATCGGAACACTAAAAGATTTCGGCAGTAAAGACACTAGAAATTAAGGATAATCAATACTTATACATTTAGTCTGTTGAGTATAATGTACAACCAACATTATTATCAATTTTTTTTGCCGGCGAACCATCTGTGAAAATTGAAATTAAAAGTGAAATCTATCATAAAGATTCCTATATACGACTTATAACCCAGTGAACCAAATATGAAATAATCTCATACTGTAACGACTTATCTATAAGACACATTACTCATCTATGATTCAACTCTTTGACAATGAATTTCCATTCCAAATTTCGTGAGATATTTTTACATTTACACAAAGAAAATTGCGCAGTGAATTCTAAACAAATTGGCACCATGCCCCGTAAAAATTAAGTATGCGCAACTGTTCTTCGCGCACAGGCTATTGGGCGGAGAAAGTGAATCAGGTTTTGAAGTGAAATTCTTTTAATAATTTTACTTTAAAAAACAAGAATATGGATTGTTAAATTCAATTTATGTGTGTGTGTGTGTGTGTGTGTGTGTGTGTGTGTGTGTGTGTGTGTGTAATTTATATTTTTACAAAATATATTAATTATGAAATAAAGTCAACTACTAAAAAAAATTACAAAGAAAATTTTAACATTAAAATATTTACAACATAACGGAAAAAGACATTAATTTTCAAACAAAAAGAACAATAAATACCTTTTACGTTCGAAAATATCTAGTATGAATTTTTAAAAATACTTAAATAGTAAAAAAGCAATAATTAAATTGTTAAAAACCATATTAAGCATTTCAAATAACTGTTCATTTTTTGTTTGTTATTTAAGGCGAAAAGCACATAGAGGCTATTATCGCCTACCTAAATGTAAGTGTAAGTGTGTGTTAGACTTGGGTACCGCGAGCGACGTCTAATCTCTCAATAGGAGCAGCTAGTCTGCACCCCCTGCGAGGAATAACTGTTCAAAACGTTCACCTTCACTATTAACACAAGTTTTAAAATTTCTTGGGTTTCTCTTTTTACAGTATCTGGATTATTTCTTTGAATGTCAAATGCATTGAACAGTTGCCTTCTTGCCATCAGTTCACCTTTTCAGCCTATACTGTCGATTTCAGATGTCTCCACACGCAGTAATACACTGGCGTCAGATCAGGTTATCTAGAAGGCCAATTAATTGGTCTGTCTCGCACAATGTTAATAAAAATTCATTTTTTTACAGTTGATTTTACTTTTGTAATTTTGTTCAGAATTAAATTTTCTACAATTTTCATTTGTTTATTGGGAAAATAACAGTTATTGTTGGCCAAATGTAAAACAATGTGTTGTTTTTGCTCTGATTTTTTGCGTTGTACACCGGTTTTCTCAAAAACTACTTGACTTGCAGCTTTGGGCCCTTTCATTCAATTTTTGAGTTAAAAAACTATTAGAAACCATCAGGATTACCTCTTAATTTAGGGTCTTATAATTTCAGTAAGGTTTAATTTCCCTCTTTTCCAAGAATCACGGCGAGATTTTTTTTGTTTTTGTGTGTGTGTGTGTGTGTGTGTGTGTGTGTGTGTGTGCGCGCGTGGCACAAACCTCTTTACATTCAATCATTTCCCCAAAAATCCGGTTCGGAAGCTGTCGACAATACTTTTAGGTTCTTACAATACGTTTTATAAAAAAGTAGTGGCCTTTTACAAAAACAATCAAGATTTTTTGACGGGTATATAATTCTTTGTCTCCAAGTCCAAAAAGTGGTACTGACAAAGACGTCTGTGATTTCAGTGTAATTTGGCACGTAAACCTGAGCTGCACATCCCTCGAGAACATTTTCTAATTTTCCACATTTCCCTCCCCCGGGAAATTTTCGCTTGAAATAAAGTTTAAATCTAATTTTCTCAAAATAAGCTGAAACGATTTTAAACAAAATTATCTCAAAAATCAAAGGAATCTATGTGGAAATGTACAGAATCTACATATTTTGCTAAAACGTTTGGTTATAAATGAAAATGTATAGTGTAGCAAGAAGTAATGACATTTCGCCTTAGTTCGGGATTAAAACGTAAAGAAAATTGAACTATGGCCACTGTTGGATTCGTTTTTTTCGATTCATTCCAGAACTGTAAATTTCTCATACTTAAAATCTGGTATATTGAATTACATTTTATGATTTTTACTAAATATATGACCATAAAATAAGGCACAATCAGATAAACCGACTTTGAAAAATCACGCTCATTTGGTTCAAACTGTTCCACTGTAACTTTTGGACAAATCTTTGTGGCAAAAATGAATGTGAGAGTCTGTAAAATATTTTTGCACTATTAATTCGACTTACTCAAAAAATTTCAATGGGCTGAGGTAGCGAAAAGTGAATGACCTAATATTATTATAAAAGTGTATTCTTAAATTTAATGAAACTTTTTTTTAAAGGTTTGATTTAACCATCGTAATCAGCGTTAAAATATACAGACCTCGCATATGTGCAGTGGGGAGTGCAGACTAGCTGCTCCTATTGAAAGGATTTAGACGCCTCTCGCGGTACCCGAGTTTAACACACAGTTACACTTACTACTTTTACACTTTACAATCACACTTACATTTAGGGAGGCAATAATAGCCTCATTGTGCTTTTCCCCTTAAAAAAAAAAAAAATCAGATTTTTTAAAACATCAGATTTTCAACAAAGTATTTTTTTAAAATTTGTTTTAACTTTTCAACAGATTTTACTGGGCAACAAACTTTGTGTCAAGTTGGGACAGAGCAGTATTTACCTATGGGCGAAACCGGAGGCCTCACCTACCTCGGAAAGAACCTCGACAGGGAAATGAAAAAATATAAATGAAAAAAATGAAAAATGAGAAGAAAACTTAAAAAGTATATAAATTTTAGTGGAAATTTTGCATTTTTATGTAATAATTCAGCATTTTGCAAAATTGAACCAAAAAAATTGGATGAGACGATATTAAGTAATTAAAAATGTATTAAGCGTTATTTAAAAACTGAATTTGTTATTTAAATTGTAAGCAAATTTGTTATTTGTTTATCTTTGATCAGAGACCTCAGTTTTCAATTCGCCCTAGGCCTCAGTATCGGTAAATACGGTTCTTGAGTTGGGATAAAAATTACGAACTCTACAATGCTAACGCAGACACAAAGAAGTCAGTATCGGCGCTCATTGCAACGCGCCTGTGTCACACCATAATGACCGAACCAATAGCTCATTAACCAATAGAAATTCGCTAGTAACTACTTTGGCCAGAGAACAGCTGGCGCAAGACAGAATGAGAGCAATTGTTTGCTCGAGTATTAAGTAATGACTTGACCTTCAACGCAGCGACATACCTTTCCTTGCCTAGTATCTTTCTTGTAGGCTTCTGCAAAGATATATGCTGTGCGCAATACTATGGAATCCAAAGCCGCAATCGGGCGTATTATCCTGCTGTACGTTCTGTACACACACTTAACCTCATTCGAAGTTGTCAGTAAACAATAAGTAATTAGCCTATTATGGTGGTCCACGGAAAACGGACGTTTTTGAATCGCGTTTTACTCGACGACTGGTTGAGGGGAGACCCGCGGTTGACATCACTCAACTACCCATTTCATGCCATTTAGTCGCCAATATGCCACTGTGGACGAAAGATCATCGCGTGTTTGCGTACGATATTTCTGTAAAAAGTGGTGAGTTCGTGGTTAAACCTCAATGATACTTTAGGCGTCACTTTCATATCGGGCGCTTTGGTGAAATACCGAGTCGCAATACCATTTTAAGGTGGGTGAATGCATTTAGATCTAAGGGATCTGTTATGAAAGCAAAGCCACCTGGCCCCACTCTGATAGAGTGAGAGAGGCAATTCAGCGCAGTCCCGGTCGTTCTGCTAGGCGTCACGCTACGAAACTTTGACTGAGTAAGAGCACAGTAAAGCGTATCTTGCACAAGGATTTAGGGTTACACCCGTATAAAATTATAACTGTACAGAAGTTAAATGGTGCACATCATCAAGATGGCAATAAGAAACCACACTGAGTTAGTAAACAAACAATTATTGGGAAGAGCGGAAGCAAATTTTCGAGAAAGATGTGTGTTCGTCACAACGACCGTCATTTGGGTGATGTAAGTTTTAAAAATTTAAGTAACGTAATTTTTCTTTTAAATTGCATAACTTTACCTTCAATTCTGCATAAATAAAAATTATCTGTGTTTAGAACTAAAGGAGCAGTGATTTTTTTCAAAACCATCCGTTTCCCGTGGACCACCCTGTATAAACAAGACCTACAGCCTATATGAACACGCTATACAGCTTATGGACTGCGGTAAGAAGTAATATTAAAACTATCACACGTTTCAAAACATGTTCAATGCATCGTGTACGTAAAAAATGAAGGTATCCACAAGATCGTTGCATGAACAGGTTCAATCATTCGTTAAGAAGCATGAAGAAAGGTTGCATAGCAGATGTTACAATTTGTGGACAGTTCAGACAAACCGTTTTGACTTGGTAAGTGAACTGAATAACAAAGCTATCGAAAGATCACGCGTTTATTAGTTGTAGAAGTACAGTTTTCTATTCTTTTACAATACGAAGTATAGTATAACGATCGTATACTAAATCAAACATGAAGATGTTGATGGCTACAAAAGAAACCTTCCGATTCAAAAAATATGGTTTTTGCCTTTATTTTTTCACAGCGTCTATATACAATTGCTGGACTAAAGCGTTTTGTCAGATATTGATTAACTGACTTCTGAACTGTTTTCCGGTAAAAATTTGATTTTTCTTAATCTGCTCCAACTATTTTTTATATTTTGTTTAAAAATAGTTCATACTTACATAACAATAAGGGTCATCAATCAGGCCTATACTCTAAAAATCAGATTCTGTGATCGAGAACACCGAAAATTGGAAGTATTTTCAAAAATGGAACATATTTTCTTCAAACTTTAGTAAAATACAAAAAAAAATCGTAACTCCAATTAATGTTGCATATTTAAAATAAAAGAAATTTAAGTCGTGAGTAATTTGAAAACAGTAAATGTGTAGACCTAACTTTAAAACGTAAAACATATGCGTTGTTTTTAAAAAAATTTCAACCGCCCGTTTTATAATCTAGATTTGGAAATTTAGCTATCTACAGTATTAAATCATCTCGGAAATTGAATCGTGTAAAATTAAAAACTTCATAAAAGAGCTTTCCTCTCAAATCACCAACAGTTTGAAACAAAGTGTTGCACATATAAAACGGTGGAGATATAATACAATAAAATACCGTGCAGCCCTAATATGGTATAACGGCGAGTTCACTTGTGCCTTGGTACTGGAACCAAGGATAACTGGGTTGTTGCTCTACCAAGTAGTCCGGTCTACATCTACAACACTGCATCTTGGAAGCAGAGTTAGCTCTATAAAGATCAGTCCTAGTAAGCTATTCCAAGGAGGTTTTAAATGTAAAATTTATTGTCCCATAATACTTCAAAGACGTTTTTTGAAATACTCGTTATCTCCTATGGTATTCCAAAGAGGTTCTAAACTCTTTTCTCCCGTAGTATTCCAAGGAGGTTCCAAATATAAAATTAATCTCCCATAATTTACAAAAAATGTACTACACTCTTATATAATATAGCATTCCAAAGAAATTCTTTACTCATCTCACCCATATTATTTCAAAGAGATTCTAATTTCCTATCTCCCATGCTACGACATATTCTAAAGACGTTTTGGTCTCTTCTCAATTAGAGTATTCCAAAAAGGTCATAAACTCTTACATCCACCTCCCTTAATAATCTTAAGAGGTTCTAAAACTCTTATCTTCCATAGAGGTTCTAAAACTCTTTATCTCACATAGAATTTCACAGTTTCTAAAACTCTTTATTACTCATTGCATTCCAAGAGGTTCTAAAACTCGTATCTCCCATGGAATTCCAAAAGGTTCTAAAGCTCTCATCTCCCATAGAATTCCACAGAGATTCTATAAAAACCTCTCATAGAAGTCTAAAGAGGTTATAACCTCTTATTTCATATTATTTCAAAGAGGTTGTTTTCAAATTATTTTCTCTTTTACAGAACTCCAGAGGTGTTCTCTATTTCCATGACGTTTCCAAAGATTTAGTAAACTCTTTTTCCTAATAATCCAAGGTGGTTTTAAATTCGTATTTCCTGAATAATGAAATCCACAAATGTTCTATACCTTTCTCATAGTATCCCAATGAGGTTTTTGAAATCTTCCCTGCAATATTCAAAGAAAAAGCTTCTTAGCTCTTATCTCCCATAAAATTAAAAAAAGTTTGTAAACACTTTTCTCCTGTAATATTACCGCTTTAAATTGTCTCTTCGGTAGCATTCGAGCGATTTTTTTGTTGAAAATTTGCCAATTTGTGAGCAAACATTTAATCATAATGATGCACTAAACCAATTTGTGAAAAAATTAGAAATTTTTACAAAAATCGAGCTTGAAAATTAAATCGGTTAAACTAATTTCTAGTTTTTGCACATATAGACGGACCCTGAAAAAAAGAATTTACTTTTTTGGAATCAACGGACTTCAAAACGTACATAAATCAAAATCCAAGATCGATTTTTACTACTATCATCACAATTTCTTATACATTGTAGCCTACTTCGTATAATAAGAAAGTTAATCGGAGAAAGTGAAAAGCCCCTCTTAGATTACGGGACTAATCATTCACCCGCATATATTTGCGGTGCGGACAAATAAACCTGCTTATATGATACTAATTGATCGCTAATCACCTGCAGCACGTGTAACGTCGCCTTTTTCATTAAGTGTCACAAAGAATTATACGTGATGCGAAATATACGAAACGAAAAGTATAGTTATGAGTGAACAAAACTTAAATTTTAATTGATAGATTTCAGGACTTCGGAATTATAAAAATAGTGTTTACTAGAATCGGTGTATGTGTGTATGCGCGCGCGAATTTTTTATTTTTAAAAAATGGTGAGATATTGACTTATTCGTATATAGAATTACTTTTTGGAAATATTCCCTTCCATCATGGTCAGCGAGACAGCTGAATGCAGCAATTTTTTTACCATACTAAAATATTACAACCATTCCCACACTATGCACAACGGAAACCAAGTATCGTGTTGCGTTGTGTTATGCAACTAGTATTCCCCGACGTCTGGGGGCGGCTATCATCGATTGTTTACCCCTCCCTTTTCCGTTCCCAACCCTTGGTATAGTAAGTATGAGTCATTCAATGTTGTCAACCATTGGCAAACAACAGGTCTCATTTCCCAATTCCTATCGAATTTTCGTCTACTAACAATGATAAGAAGGGAACAGAAATTCAATAAATGGTACAAAAAACATCACAAACTTTCTTATATTAAATTATTTATCCAAAAAATCCTCTTATAATTTCTTTAAAAAAACTGGAAAATCAGTAGTTTTTCGAAATCATTATAACGATTTTGATCAAATTTTGCTAAAATGTAAATCCATTAGTATCTTTAACAAAACAGTCAAACTGGTTGTTAAAAAAAAAAATGAAAACTGGTTTAATTTTTTAAAAATTGGTGTAGATTTGGCTCGAATTTTGCTTCTAAATAAAGAAAAAAACAGAAAGTGGTCAGAGTTTATTTTTGGTATTTTTAAATTTACTCCCGGACAGTTAAATTCTTTTATTTCAAATCTGTTACATTGACTAGAGATATACCTCTTCTTATTTGATACGATTCACCAATTTTTAAAAATCAGAACGGTTTTTCATCAATTTTTTTAAAACTCCAAAACAGGTTCTTTACGATATATCGATCAATTTGTTTCCATCGGGGAACCTAAGAACAACATTTGATCACAATTTTTAAAATCAATTATGAGAATAACAACCAATTAACCTAATAAGGGCATCAAAACTTTAAGGGCATCCTGATATAGGTTTATCAGGATTAAATACTATATTATCAAAATCAATTAATTCATTTTTTTTTTAATTTTAAGGCGAAAAGCACATTGAGGCTATTATCGCCTCCCTAAATGTAAGTGTGAGTGTAAAGTGTTAAAGACGTAAGTGTAGTGTTATAAGTGTAAGTGTGTGTGCTAGACTCAGGTACCGCCAGGGACATCCTCAATAGGTGCAGCTAGTCTGCACCCCCTGCGGGGTCAATTAGTTCAAACACACACACACACACACACACACACACACACACACACACACACACACACACACACACACACACACACACACACACACACACACACACACACACACACACACACACACACACACACACACACACACACACACACACACACACACACACACACACACACACACACTTCCAAAAAGCAAACACTTTTGGACTCAGGTGACCTGGAAACAGGTATTATGAATATATGAATTTGTAGATTTACTGCACTGCAACATAGATCTATTGTGCTCACTTTCTGTATTCCTGAGGTGCTCAGTTACAATGCCTCCTCCAGTCCTAGTCTCTTCACAACGTCTAGAATTTGTAGAAGATTCAAGGTGGGTAGCTCCTAAACTTCTTTGTATGACTTTCCAGTTCCTTATTGAGGTACTTGCAAATGCTTGCTCTGCTAATACCCTTTCAATTTTTCTTTCTCTTACAGAGGTTTTGCTCCATTTTGTCAACCTTTTTGTTATGCAGTAAGATCCTGTTCATTCTACTTTACATTATTACTTGTGCAAACACTTTCAAGTCGCTAATCAAATGAAGTCTAGCGTCTATACATATAGGTCTGTACACTGGGATGTCGCCAGGTCTATCAGCAGAGGTCACTTTACACTTAGCCAAAGCTATGTAGAATAGTGAATGTGTATGTGAGCAAGAGTCGTATAAGCCAGAAGTACCGTGGGATCGCTAAACTCACAAGCTGCTCACTTCAGCTGTTTCCACTGGAAAACAGGTAGGTCCATCCAAATCTGAAGGTAAGATTTTTCCTACAATCAGTCAGTTTATTTATTTTTAATTTCTAAAGCATAATTTATTAACTTAAAGTGTACATAACGGCAATGATAGCCTTAAAGTGCTTTTCGCCAAAAGCCTTAAATTAAAATATATATATATATACTTAAAAAAATCTAACAGTAAAGGAAATTTTCCTTCAAATCACGTGTATGTCAGCACTGACTGTTCTGCTGTAACTCACAACATCTATCAGCTGTTCATTGAAAGTATTGTTTCATTGTTAGCCAATTGTGATTATGTTTAAAAGACTGTGTAAAATGAGTTTTCCTTTGTCAGACTGTACCAAGGAAGAAATACAGGTAGTGATATGTTTCCTCAATTCAGTAGGTGTGAAACCTAATTTCAGCAGACATTATTCGTTGAATGCACTACCAATATGGAGAGAGTTGTTTGAGTGGAATCAAGATCTACGAATGGATTGATTGCTTTAAAAATGGTAGGATTTCTCTGTGATATACAGTGGCCTGGTAGGCCTTCCAGTTGAAAGACTAATGACAACATTGTTCAGACCTGGCACCAAGCAATTTTTATTTTTTTCAGCGCTTTAAAAAAAACAGTTACGAGGGTATCATCATCGATCTTATGAAGAGTCACACAAACGGTGCAAAATTTTCTGAACACCTGAAGGCTGAGAAGGTTGAAAACCTCTTCCAGAAAGAAATTTAAATACTGGTTAAAAGATGGACTACGTGTTTAGAAGTAAAAGGGGATTTTGTTGGAAAAGTAATGCTAGTATCATTTATGTATGAACAATAAATACATTGATTTTTTTTCAAGTTCATTTGACTTATTGAATTACCCGTGTGTGTGTGTGTGTGCGTGGGCGCAAGCGTGTGCGGTGCGTGCAATCTCTTTTGCAAATTTGGCCTGATTTTGATTAAAATGATACAAAAATCGTTTTTAGTTTGGAAAAGTTTGCTTTCCAGAAAAATTTGATTGTGTTCTGTGTTAAATTATGAATACAATAACATTTTTTACTGTAATTTTAAATACAGTAACACAACCATATGAGGAAATATAAGAAAATGACTTTATTCTACAAGTTAGTCAGAAATACTATTAAAAGTGGGCTCCATCATACGATTCACACAACTGAATGACAAAGTTGCATGTTCTTAGAAACATGTCATTTGTGGAGAAGCTGCAGCAACACACTGTTCAATTTCTTGCAATTCGGGAATAGTGTGAGGATGAGTTTTCTAAACAGCCTTCTTAAGGTGTGCTCATAAGAAAGTCAGGTGTTGACTAATATGGGACCGAGGAGGCCACAATCTCTTTGCAATCACTTGTCCATAAAAACATTGTTTCAAGAAAGTCATGGTGTTGTTGGCTGTTGCATTTTCCTGCTGAAACTACCTGTATGTAGCTGGTCTGTAGGGGTCATGTTAACAAAGTGATGCACCATCTGATGTAGCCGTCACTGTTTATTCTATCATGAAATATACTTTGTAACAATGCACATCAAACACAATTTTTTTGAATGCAGGGAGCACTCGTTTAACTGATGTGGATAGTTTGCAGCCCAAATGCAATAATTCTCTGAATTTACATATCCATCAAGATTAAATCATGTACAACACCAAAACCAATCATTAAGCTCTCCTCCATCAGATGTTACAGCCGACGACATGCACTGGTATGTTACAGACACCACTGGCATAAAGTGTTAAGGTTTACATCGTTTTCCAAATAATATCGCATGCATCTATGATAACCAGTGGTGAACTGGGTAGGTTCTTGAGGTCAGTGGAGAAAACAATGAACTGTTAAATTCATTTTTTTTCAAGGTTTACCAAAAACATCACAAAAAAATGACAATTTGGGTACCAAAAACCAAAGTACTTTTGAAACTAATTCCTTTGGAACTGCCTACAATCACTGGACGTAGCTACAACATTACTGATAACATATAATAATATATTACTATTTTCCAAACAGGGTTATTTTTTATGATATGTAAAAGTGACCAGTCACATTTTTGAAGCCCATAACCTACATACAATAGATTGTAAAACCTATGTAGTTTTTTCATTAAAATAACAATATCTTGCACTTAAGTTTTATTATGCTCTACTGTACCTCTGTTTATTTTTAACCGACAAATACTTTTTGATTTCAAATTTTTTAACTGCCAATTTATTTCGCTTCTAGCATGTTATAATGTAGGTTATATATACATTGGATGAAAACGGGTTGAAAAAAAAAAAATTACAATGGCAGGTTTGTTTTTATATTTACAAAGTAATTTGAACTTTTAGAATTCTAATACAGCAGATGTTAATTGTGATAATGAAATAAAAATTTCAAAAAAGGTATGATAAAGAAAAAATACTTCAGGAAATTTAATTCTGTCATCAGCAAAATAGCTGTTTGTTGCAAATAGTTTTTTTAAATAATTTAGAGCTTAGGCTTATATTTTTAAGAAGAAAAGTTGGTATCATACTAGTGTGGATACTACTGATTTTTGTATTTTTACATGTCGAAGTGCTTTATTTAATGTAACCTAGACATAATTAAGAATCCAATATATGATTTTGCAGAAATTATCACACTATCAAGGAAAAAGTTCTATTAACCAAACCAAAAGGCCATATTATTAGGTAAGCTAGTACTCAAATGACAGATATAATGAAACAACACTTTTGAGATGGGGCCTTACATGTACACTAACTTAATTTGCAAAATGACTTTTGTTAGTTAAAAATTGTGTAAAATCATAACTTAATAGCATTAAATGGATTTATATATTTGGCTACTAAAAATAATATAGTAACAAAGTATAAATTATAGCCAAATAACATGAAATAAGCAGTTTGGTTTAAATTACACTCATTACATAAATACCAAAGTTTTCTCAGTTATTGGATACACTAAAATCCACTGCCTAGTACCAAAAAATTTAGGCTAATAAATTTCGTGAAAAGTGTTAACGTGTAATATAAGTAGGTAGCTCGTTTTAAAATACAAATAATTGAGGCTATCAGAATTAGGCTAACCTGTATCATTTACAATACACAAATGTCATTTCATACACAATCTTTTATTTTTTTGGTGTTTAACGTCTGACTATTGTGCACACTTGGGCTAATGCAGGCGATGGGATGATTTATAGCGTATGAAAATGCCAAGCCCTGGCCAGGAATCGAACCCAGGTCCTTGGGGTGAAAGCCCAGTACGCTATCAACTAGGCACCGAGGCGGCACACAATCTTTTATAAACCAGGCTATCAATTACATTATAAGTCTAAAAGAGTCTCTAGCCTATAAGCTAAAATGTTTATGAAAATAGGTCTACCATCTTACTCACAAAAACCAGTATGATGAGTATGAATGATTAACTCAATATTATTTCTTAGGTTACCACTGGTCACACTGTTCTACAGTATGGAAAAATACCATCTAACACAGTTTATATTAAGCCAAGCCAATTTTGGAAAACAAGAATAGTTTAATAGCCTACCTATCCTACAAACTCTATAATTTATTACATACTAACTTCTGTATTTTCAGTTAAAAGATATGGTACTACAATATAAGTTGAATATTTTAAATTTATATATAGCTTCTAACCTGATAGAGAAATAAAATTTTGATTTAACCTACCATTAAACAATAAAGTATGAAAAAAACTTACAGAAACAGCACACTTTACAAAGTCTTATTTCTTATGTTTTTTTAATCAAAGCTATTATTTTATAACAAAAATGAGATAGCTTGTTGTTTTTAGTTAAGGCAGTTTTACACTTAAAAATTAATACTAAAGTACAGTGCACAGAATAAATACGTCATCTTTATTAAAATTTGTTTAAATTAAATGCACAGCTTTGGAGATATTTTTGTTTCTTCACATATAAATATTAGAATTTACTAATTGTAGACCTAGAAGGGCCTAGCCTAAACTTTAGAAAATGACATGTACATATTTAAAAGAAAACACGATTACTGTAACTTACCCAGAGCTCCGTCCCCCAACTCATTTTGCATATAATAATCCTCAAATATTGTTGAATTAATAATCCAGCACTAAACACAAAATAACACTCAACAAAATTATGTTCACTACTACAACCAACACACTTCACACTAACACCTTAACATTGCTGATGGGTGACTAAATTAATTTCTTGGCCGTTGGCACATTCTCAGACCTCTGGGAAACCAATGCCAATAAGATAGTTGATATATTTATATATAATCTCCTTGACATGAGGCAGTGTATTCGTGTATCTAAATATGAATTTATATAACATGTAAATTTTCTTTCGTATCCAAAATTTGACCTTATAAATAAAAAATATATCCTTTATTATCATTTTTATAGTTGTTTTAGTCCACCTATATTCTTAAATCTTAATATTTAAAAATAAAAATTCATCATTTTTCGACAAATATCAAGGAGTTCTTGGTAATTATAAACAAAAAAGGTTATAAGATCTAGAAACTATAGGCTGGGTACGTTCAGAAAGCAAGGAGATTTTAGTATAATTCAGCTAGATCTGACCAATTAGATCATTATTTTCGTAGTGAATGTTTTTAATACATAGAAATGTTTTCTGAAATAGTTCAATTTTCATATTGCCTCAGCTTTAATAGAACGTTGGCTAATGTCTATTGTGTATTACGATTCTTCTTTTTGTTGCACTTTTCATGATTATTATACTAAAATTATTTATAATTAAGAATTAGTAACTTCAATATTTATGGTTTCTTTAAGACTGTGTTGTTGTTTCCGAATAATAGTTTTATTGCCTTTCATATTGATCTATGAAATACAGAAATAAATGGCAAACAAAACGCTACAATGCATAACGATCTCATCAGATGATGAAAATGTAAGTAGTCTACATCTAAGGTTAGGTTGTAACTTATTAACTTACGTCTGCAGTGTAATATGTACGAATAAAAATTTCAAAAGTAAAACAATTTATTAGACTACAATAGTTAAATTATTTTTTTACAGATGTTGAATATAGAAAAAAACTTCTATGTTTAATTAAATCAGAAGCTATGATCAGTATTTAAATTATGTATGTAGCTTGTGACTTAATGATATTTTTTGACATATTTAAGTAAAAGGTGATTATATATATATATATGTGTGTGTGTGTGTATGTATATATATTTGAGGTTAGAATAGGATGACCTATTTTGACAGTTAAACTAACATTCTTCTAAAACGCTAATTTCATCTACTAATTTTGCAGATTGTGTAGGTTAATTGTGTAATTAATGGATACCTTATTCTGAGTTTTTGAGATGTTACTAAAGTAATAATTTTAACATTTTTTTTGTTTGAATATGTACTATATTATTGAATTAAGAGATGTTCACCTGTGGAAAATTTTATAAATTATGATTTCAAGCACCTTTTTAACAGAACTAGGCCTACATTGTGACATTACCGTTTACTTTGCTGGGAACATGCTAGATTACTCTTATTAGATTATTACACCAATACCATTAATGTCATACACATTATGACATTATAATCGAGTTGAGTTAGTAAATACCCAACAACCAATTGGAGTTATGTTCTTAAATTTTTATTTGTTTTTAAGTTTACAATACATCAATCAACCAAATGAAGTTAGATCCTTAAGTTTAAAAAATAATATTTTTTTCATTATTAATAGTTTAAACACATATTCAACTAATAGTTTTCGCAATGAAAAACATGTTATATACTTTTGTGTGCTATTAATTTTTTTTTATTACATATTCAGTGTTTTTATTCTACTTGACATTAAAATCAAATACAAAACATATGATTCAAAACATTTAAGATAATAGGTAACAAATTAAGTTTGTAGAGCAACTAGTGTCAGGTTAGGTTAAACAAGTAAAGATGAATTTACTTTTATAATATATAATATTTAATTATTTATTTTAATATATGTTAGTAATATATAATTTAAAAAGATATTTTCTCAGGGATAAAAAAATTGGTAATTGTATAGCTCACTATTCACTTGTCACCAGAAACTATTTCCATATTGAAAAATTTTAATCATATTTACTTAACAACAGATTAAAATGTTTAAAGGATAGGAACAACAAGATAAGATAAGAAAAGGTATAAGAGTATCTTATCTCTGTGTCAAAGTCTAAGTCAAGGTTGACTCAGTTGTGATGCTGCAGCACGGTTGATGATGTTCGGCTAAATGTGCAACCTTGCTATGGCCAAAGTTGTTTGCATTTGTTTAAAATATGGTTGCATACAAGACACAAGAAGTTTTTACAGCTTCGTCAAAAAAATAGTAGAAATACAGTATTTTGATTTAAAAATTTTACTTTAACATTATCATTTTTGTCATTACAGTAGAGCATTTTTTTTCTTTAACATCCATACTTTATGCCAGTTAGATTAATGAGGATTGTTGTTAATGGCAATAATAACAACTACTATGGCAATAATTGTGTTTCAAATGTATAATTTTGAAATGTGCATTTCAGAGTCAAAGCAGATTGACTGGTGTCTTAGCCACATTGACCATCTAGCCCTTTACAGCAGAGCAAATACCTTGCAAATGGTCAAATTATTGTGTGCTCCCTACAATTACTGTTACATAAACTTCAACTGCAGTAAACTCATAGTTGAATGAGGTTGGGTAACCTCCTTCAAAACTGTAACTATTCTGCAGCATTGTCAATGTTGAGATTTTTAAAGTAGTTGTTTGAAACTGTTCCCCCTTTCAGTCCATCATGCCAGTTAAAATTTGTATATATAAAATTATGTACCATAGCAACTCCCTCCTAAAGTATACCAACCATATCTAGACTCCATTATTGATTACATGCTTCAGGTTTCTTCAGGAAGCCTTTACACTTACCTGTATGCATTTTAGTCATTATCTAGTATTACAAGGTTACATGAGATTTTCAACTGTCGATAGACCAGACGACTGTTAGACGAGTCAGATTTTTTTGTACAATCAAGTAGGACCCAGACAATAATAAAGACGGTACTGCACCTTGTACATGGTATTACCTATAACCTATGTAGAGTACGCTAATGAATTTAAGTGTGTAAGACCTCCCTAAACTGCCACTGCTGGAATAATTATAGATTTGTTAGATTAATTATAAAAATAATTTATTATATTGTTAAGAACATTGTTAATGCAATTTTATAATAATATATAGCTTTAAATTTAAAATAAAAATGTTGACATTTGTTGAACTTAATAGATTTTTAACTTTTATGTTTATTGTGAAGGATTTCAAACCGAAGATCATCGATACTGTGTCCCTTCAAGGATCAAAGGGGAAATCTCTTAAAAAATATGATGTCTTTAATCAGAGAACAAAACCTGCTGTATCAAACTCAAATCTAAATGAGAAGAAGAGAATTACGGTAAGTTACACATGTTAATGTTTCATGTATTTTTAAAAATGGTATGTAAACATTGTACATTATCACAATCAAGTAAATTACTAAAAAGAAGTTAAACAAGAAAATTAAACAAAACGTTTTTGGAGCTCTTTAAAAGAACTAGTGGTTTGTGAGAAGTTGTTCAAACTTTGGTCATGTATAAATATTCATAACCTAAGTCAGTATAGCACATTTTAAGTTTAAGAATCTTAAATGATCAACAATTAATGATCAAATTTTCATGAGTAAATGCCTAGAAATTTTTTTTATTTACTCTTAAACCATAAATTGATTTTATTTCATGTTTTGTACGCCGACTTGAGGTATGGATATTCATATAAGACCAAAATCTGACAAACTGGATTTTATCTGATTTTCTAGATTTTTTTTTGTTCACAGCTTCCACCATATAATTTTTTAACTACTGAATGCTCATTTTTTTTAATAGTGCAGAAATAGTAAGAAAATTTGTGCAGTGTTTAATGTAACATTAATTTGTTTTATTTACGATGTTTAATTATAATCATCTTGTTTTCAAATAGTAGAGAGATGTACATTTGACATGCTTAAAATAAGCATTCTTTTGGAAAAGAAGAAAGCATTATAAAATGTAAAAAAAAGAAATTTAAAAAAACCAAAAAAATTGACAAAAGAAAATGGTTTTAATTATTAATTAATTATTTTAGATATTTATATGTTGAAATATTTTACAACTTTAAACACAACCATAATTGTTGTTGCTTTCATATCAAAGGAATTATCCGCCTTTGTCCCTCCCCTCCTGGTCAAACTGCCAATGGAAAATTTTATTGTGAAATTTTGAAGTGGCTACATGAGAACATTCGACACAAACATTCAGAATAGTAGGATTACAAGAGCTGTGCATTCTCTATAATGACAACACATCTGCGCACACATTGCTAGTTGTTTGGAATCTTCTGGCTTCCAAAAACATGGTAGTGATTCCTCCACCCATCCTATTCACCTGACCTTGCTCTGTGCGACTTTTTCCTGTTCCTCAAAATAATGTTGAAATTGAAAGGTCATGGTTTTGACACAGTTAAGGAGATTCAGGCAAAATCACAGGATATGCTTCAAATACTTACACTTGCAGACTTCCAGGGATGCATAGAACATGGAAAAAACACTGATGTTGCTATATCCATGCACAATGGAACTATTTTGAAGGATATGGTAGAACTAGGAGTTATAAGCAATTTTATTTTTAAGGGAAAATTCCCTGAACTTTTGGATAGCAGGTCATATATAGTTAAGATTATATACTTTATGCAGCTAGTAAACTATTTGAAAACATATTTGAAAACAAATATGTAACTTAAAGAAGTTCAGAGTTAAACATAATTTTTAATTTTAAACTAATGAAAGTATATACATAAAAAATTGCGACAACAAGAAAAAAATCTAGAGATTTGATGAATAATTTTTAGTTTGACTTTTCTTTAGTAAAAAAAGTATTTTATATTTGATTGTCTTAGTCTTTTTTTACATGGTGCTTGCTATGTATAGTGCACCTATACAATTCAGACAAAGTGAATTGACTGATTTCAATGAAGTTGATCATGTAAGTGTAATTTGGTTATAACGAACAATTATTGTAGTTAAAAAAACATTTGAACTTTTTGGTCAAAAAACAAACAAAAAATATTTACACACACACACATACACACACACACACCGTTCTGATAAATCCAGTTTTATCCTTAAAAACAATCTGGATAACCAGATTGTCCTCATATTTTACTTGTATATCATGAAGATTCTAACATACGCTAGTGGAGCATATTTGAAATGCAATAAATTTGTTCTAGTTCGGCCATTTAAGGACTGAACTCCAAGCCGAATGAAAGGAATACACGCCAGTAATACTAACATATACAGGGAAAGGATAGTATCTAGAAATTAGTTATAGTGTTATAAAAAAGTTCTAAGAGTTTTAACTGTATACAAAACAAATTAAAGTATATGTACAACTTTACTGAAAACGCAGTTTTTTTTTTTTTACACTGTATGCAGATGCCTGAAAAAGAAAAGACTTTCATGCACATGTGGCAGCCACGCTTCATTCACGCTACACAATGAACATTATAGAAAAATATACAAAGAAAAATATACGAATTAGCATATATATACAGTACTGTACTACAAAAAAATAATCTGACTACCATTCCAGTGTTAACACAGGATATAGGAAACAAGTGTTAGAGAGAAAAGTGTGGTGGCTCGGCTAAGTGGGTACTCATGTACTGGTAGCTGACCCATCCCTCGGAGACTAAACCAACTGAGAGGAAATAGAGGCAGTCTGATGCAAAAGCAATGTTTAAAAGTAAAGAGAAAAACTAAAATCCTGCTTTTTTAAATTTACTATATTTTTTAATTAATTTATTTATATTTATTACCAAAATTCCTTCAAACATTATACAATATAATACAAAATATGAAGGATCTACATGAGACATAAATGCCCGTACATAAGTTGGTCCTTAAAATTAATTCCTTACTAGAAAATTAATTTAAAAGTTACAATTCTTAATATACCTGTAATCAAAATTTAAACAAAGTGTAATCCACTAATTTTAAAAAAGTTAAGATGATTTTCAGTTTTTTTTTACTGTTGATTGTTTCTGAAAAGGATTTTTTGGGAAAATTAATGAATGCATAAAAAAGTTTGTGTTATGTTTTTGCAACTGGCAGAGGTAGCTGAAGTGAACAGCTTCCCCTGCTGTACCACTGATTCAAGTGGCTTAGTAATCCCACCATCTCTCTATCTCATAATGCTCTCACATATGTGTTCAAGACACACACACACACACACACACACACACACACACAAATTCTCCATTCTAAGAGCTTGGCTAACTCTTAAAGTGTAAAATGATCTGTGCTGATGGAGTTAATGACACCGGCCTAATAGTATATCAGATGAAGCTTTGGGAGACCTGGCGACCTACCAGTGTATGTTACCCTTACCCATGCACATAGCGTTCTGAGTAAATTGACTTCATCCTTTAGCTACGTGTGGGTGTGTTCGTATAAATAAGAATGTGAATTGGAATGAGCAGGATCTCATTGCACAAAAAAAAGTTAGCCAAATGAAGCCAATTGTCTCTAATAAGAGTCAAAAGAAAGAAAAATTGAAAGGGAATTAACAGAGCGAGAATCTGCAAGTACCTCAATAAGGAATTGGGAAGTCGCAAGTTGGAAGTGGAGGTAACCCACCTTGAATCCCCTCCAAATCCTGGATGTTGTGAAATGACTAGGACTGGAGAAGGCACTGTAAACTGAGCATCTCAAGAATATAGAAAGGGGCACAATAGATCTGTAAAGGTTACAGTAAAGTAGTAACATTACAAATTCATTCATTCAACATTTTTGCACCATTTATTTTTTTATTAGATCTATAAAGTTTTGGAAAATTATATACAAATCCTTTACTATCGGTTGATATCACAATTGTTGTTATTGATACTGAAATTGATAATGGAGGTTAAAATAGGTTATTTAAACAATGTAATAATTAAACTATTTATAATTTTTAAATGAATGATAAAATAAATGGAATCCATCTTGTTTAAGTCATACTAATGACAGTATACATATATTGAACTTGAATGATGTCTGATGTGTATCGTATTTTAATTGAACTGTTTGATTACTGAATTAATTTATGTTAATCTTTTTCTTGTTTATGTTAATTTTTCCGACTGTTCTCTGCTAATGAACTAATATTTAAAATTAATGTTTCCGATGTTTGAAATGAGTTAGGTATACAGGGTTCCTTTTTATTTATATATGGGGATATGGTGTGGTACTTTCCTCTATTCGAGAATATTACTTTATGATTTAAGAAATTTGATCTGCCATTTCGCATTTAGTACCTATTATTATTATTTAAATAGGAAGGTGTAATGATGTATGATTTCATTTTGAAATTTCAAGAGAAAATCAACGGTGAAACCTACATGTTGATATTACAAACCATTTTTGAACATTGTTTATTACTTTGAAAATATTTGAAATTATTTTATATAAATTTTAAAACTGAAAATCAGCTTCCATTTTTAAATGCCATCTTTTAATTTTGGAAAACAACCAAACTTTATTTTATAGTGTTTGGAAAACAACCAAACTTTATTTTATAGTGTTTGGTAACACTTTAGTTAATTTTGTCATGCATTCTCAGTTATTATGAGCAAATATAATTTATGTTAAACAGTAAAGTACCAAGATAATTAATATAGATGTTTGTCAAATCCAAGTTGGTTGAGTTTTTACTGTTTAGGAATGATTTGACTAGCCAAAACAGACAATACTAAATATTTTAACAAACGGATCATTTAAGGACTGATAAATGCACAAAAGGTAAAATAGGGATCTTGAACCTTTTTTTTGCATTAAAGGCCAAATCAGAGACTTAGGTTAGGATTATGGGTCACAATATGTATTTTAGACTTTCCTAACATAAAAAAACCTACTAAAAACCGCACATAGCAAAAAAAAAGTACTGACTCTAGGGTGGCTGAACTTGTAATGAAAAGTGGTGTACGATGTTATACACATAGATTGGTGCATTTAATTTTGACTTGTTTGAATTTTCTCAGTGAAAAAAAAACATTTATCATTTTGTTACCATTCTTACGTCATTTTGAATTTAATGTTTAATGAATTGTCGTTATTTTAACATTGTCTATCAGTTATTATTTACTTAATTAATTACATTGTATGATTTAGTTCACTATACTGAAAAGTCATGCTACAGTAACAAATTGTTAGTTTAATTTGATGAGTAGTAAGCTTGTTATAGAGAATGAAATAAATCATAAAATGTAATTTAAGTAAATATTTTGAAAAAAATTTCAGTATAGCTTGAAAATAAAAAGACTTCAAGATTATATAAAAGAAATTAAAGTTGATAATTTTTCAAAATGAAATAAATTGTCAAGTAAATAGCATATGTCATTTTTTCACATAAATTTGCTTTAGTGTATAAACTAACTCAGCATTTCGTCCCAACTCGAAACTGTCAGACTCTGTACTTATAGGCCTAGTTCTGTATATCTTTAATATTTGCTTTTGTGTAGATTGTGCATTGGTACATGGCTAATGTGTTATTTTTGTTTCAGCCAGTCACTGTACCGCAAACTGTCAGTAGCATTAAAAAAAACCCAGAAGAGTCAGCTTCAACTTCTGTTCCTGTTAGTCATGATAACGCTGAACTTTTCAAAAAGGTAAGTAGTTTTTTTTATCAGTTGTGCCCAATGTAGAGTAAAGTTCTGTTATTATTTATAAGATGGTTTTTGACATGTCCTTTGTAACAGATCCGTTGTTGATTTTAATGTATTATTATTTCATAATTCTTGCTATTTACTAGCCTATACAGTGTATATAATAGTAAGTACTAATGTGTTAATTCCTAGGCTATAAAATTAATAAAGTCTCAATACGAGGTTTGTCCAATAAATACGCGAACTAAGGTCATAAAAACTTTATTTTACAAAATTTCATCTACATTGATTTTGTCCCCTTCAAAATACTCTCCATTCACTGCTATGCACTTATCCCATCTTCTTTTCCACTCTTCAAAGCACCCTTGGAAGTCCTCGGAAGTCAGGCTTTTCAGTCTCCTCGTCGTTTCTTGTTTTATTGTGTGGCCACATCTTCCCAATGCTGTCCCTTCATCACATTTTTGCATTTAGGGAATAGAAAAAAGTCGCAGGGGGCGAGGTCCGGTGAATAAGGGGGATGATCAAGGATAGTGATTGAATTTTTAGCCTGAAACTGGCAAACAATCAAAGCCGAATGTGCGGGTGCATTGTCTTGATGAAGAATCCATCCATCGTTTTGAGTCAAATGTGGTCGCACATGAAGCACTCGATCTCTCAAGCGCTTGAGAACGTTAAGGTAGAACTCAGAATTTTTTTTCCTCAGGAAGGAATTCATGATGAACAACACCTTTGATATCAAAGAAAACCAGGAGCATGACTTTGATTTTTGATCGGCTTTTCCTTGATTTTTTTGTTCGAGCTTCACCTGTTGCTTTCCACTCCATGCTTTGCGATTTCGATTCGGGGTCATACTCGAAAAACCACGATTCATCACCAGTGATAACCCTATTTAAGAATTCAACATCATTTTCCATGGAATTTTTCCAGTCAGTAACACATTCGACTCTTCTCAACTTTTGATGCGGAGTCAGCAGTTTTGGCACGATTTTCGCACAAACCTTTCTTAAGCCCAAATGCTCGGTTAAGATTGTGTGCACTGTTGATTTTCCTAAATTTAGTTCTTCAGCTATCATTCGGACAGTTTTTCGGCGATCAGTAAGGACAAGACGCCGCACACGATCAATGTTTTCATGCACACAAGAGGTTGAAGGTCGTCCAATTCTTGCATCATCTGTGGTGTCATCTCGACCTTCTTCATAGCATTATCACCATAAACAACTCTCAACATTTCAGCAATTTCTTGGTAATTTTTACCAAGCTTTACCAAAAACTTGATGTTAATTCGTTGTTCAGTGAATTGGTCAATTTCCATATCGACGAACAAAAAAATAATGCAAAACTAAAAATAACTCTACTCGCAAGATCCGCACAGCGTAACGTTCTGCCAAGCACTGACGGCTCATTGGGTCCCAGACAACACGTGAGGCCAGTGGACGTGGCTTAACTCTCCGTAATGGCCACCATATTCGACCAGTTCGCGTATTTATTGGACAAACCTCGTATAATAGCAAAAACTAAACATTCATTGTTTATATATTGAGATTCTGCACATTTTTATTTTCCTCTCCCATTGGTCAAAATATTGTGTTATTGATTCCTCTGAAATGTTACTTGGCAAATTTCCAACATTTCAAAATAAAAATGATTTCATATCTGTTCTAGTAGTCCTTAATACATAAGTTGGGAAATTTAACTATGCTATCAAATCTTGACATATACTGTCAAGTTTTTTATGTTAACACAATTTATTTTGTATATATATATATATATATATATATATATATATATATATATATATATATATATATATGAATTATATGCCATCAGGTTTATCTATGCTATTGTAAATTTTGTTCTTTTAAATAGGTTATAAGTAGCAGTGCTCTGAGCACAGTAACTTATAAAAGTATAATAAAATGTCAGTCAGTACTTCAAATGCTGTACTACAGCTTTATGCAAACTAGTGTACAGTATATATACTCACTTAATAACAATGACATATTATTGGACGTGTCAGAGTAAAAACAAAAAGTAATCACTAGTCTGTTGTACTAAAGAAAATGTGTTGTTTTTTTTCAGTTCAACAATGTTTGCCGGAAACTTGGAACAAATTCAAGGGACACTATTAAAATATGCAAGAAAGTGGCTCGTGCATATTCAGCAGCAAATCCTGAATATACTTCCTCAGAGAGTTGTAAGACTTTGTTGGAGACTTCCATCCAAAAAATCTTAGCAGCTTCTTCAGACTCCTCTGCAAAACCTTGGCATTTTGTAAAGATTGTTGTAGATGAGCTGAAACATAATAGGTTGGAGAAGGTGAATATAGCCGATGCTTACTCTAAAACCATTGTCTTACAAATATGTAACCTTAAATTATTCTGATTATATACAATCACAATTAAAATTATCAAGACGGTTTAATATATACAATTAAAACAATTTATTCACATGAAAAATCAAGAATGAAAACAAATGTATAAATGATTATTTAAAATTGAGTCTATCTTTGTTTCATTTATGTTAGAAAGAAGGTATGATTATCAGATTGATTTGATTTTAACACTGTCGGCAGATTTTTAATAGTTGTTTCAAAATTTGATAAAATGGTACCCTGTAAAAATCCTGAGAGAAGATGTCTGTGTTATATTTTTTTAATTCACTTCCGTTTCAAGATTGCATGTTCTGATTTAATGATGAAAGTGTAGTTTCTGGCTATTCCCTATAATACTGGTTGAACGGCAAGACTTACTATAATTTTGACCACTTATGAAGAAAGAGCATAAAATTTCCAATACAGTTGGTCCAGTAACATTTTTTGTAAATATAATGGTTACCAGTTAAATTGGTGTAAAACTTTACAGGTGCATCAGAGCGTATAATATTTTACCAGTATTGAATATCGATATGTATTGAATATACATACTTGAAGCGCTATGTATATTAATTAAGAATATACAGTGAGGTCTACTGTTTTTCAAACTACTAGGTAAATTTGGCATCAGGTCAACTGGGGTAAAAATATCCACCTACCATTGAAATAAATCTGATTTAACTGGTTTTTAATTCTGTTTTATGGAAGAAAGAATACAATTTTTTTGTTTTGATAATTTTCTGTGTGTGTTATATTACAAACATATTGTTTATTTTTTTTATTTATAATTAAGAAACAATATTGTCTTCTCAAAAAACACACTTTGTTCCCACAGTATTTATTTTATACTAGGGATCTGCGGGGCCCTGATTTTTATGGGTCGGGTTGGGTCAATTGAAAAACCTGACTTCGGTTAGGGCCAAGCGCACAATTAGGGTCATAGACGGGTCAGGCCAAGTAAATATTAACTTTTATTTTTATTCAATAATATACGCATACTTATTTTCACTACCAAAATTCGTAATATACAAATAATAACAAAGAACTAATGAATTAATCATCGAAGGTCAATTGTCTAACCACTTATAATCATTCTATTTGTTTTACTCGACAAAACCAATTGTTGACCTGTCAGTGGGTGCAGTATTATCAGTGAGTAGTTTTATTTATTGTAATGCTACAATGAGAAGGGACCAAGTGGACTGTGCATGTTTACAAATATAGTTTCCTAATCAGGGCTGGTCAACACACTGCCTTGTCAAATAAATATGTCTGTGATTGACAACAGTACACAATCAGTTCAAAGAATCTGCAGATATCCTTTTCCCGAATGTATATCATTTCATGATTATATCACTAAATTAAAAGGTGTAATTTTTTCAAAAACAAAAATCAAATGAAAGTATTGATCACAATGAGCCCGTATTACATCGGTTCGTTGCGGTATTCACACATTTTTTGCGCACTGTTGTAATCAGTCCGTGGCGGTATTCAGTGAGACTAACGGAGCCCGTATTACATCAGCTTGTGGCGGTAAGAGGATTAAATATGAAATGAAGAAAATTTTAATTCTATTATTATTTTTTTTTTACTTTGCCCTAGCTAAAAATGTGATGGATTCCCCATTTAACTGTTTGGCCCGATCTGAACTCTTAAAACATTCGGCTTGCAGACCCCTGTTTTATACAGGTATTTTAAACACCAAAACAATATGAAATTACAACTAGTGAACTCTAGTTGTAGGCATATTAACTACAATAAATTTTGACTATTTTATAATAATCTTTTATTATTAATACTTTGTAATTTACTACCTTTAGCTTTTCCAGTGCATTTAATCTGTAGTCGACAGTTATGCTTGTTTAACAGTGTTACATACTTGTGTAACCATAGCTGGGCTTGAAATGTTTGAGATACAATTGTTCTAACAAATTTAGTAAATTCACAAATAACACACTATTATATTAATTAACCACAAATAAAAGAGAACACAGTTAAATGACAGGTAGCATAAATTAGCGTTAAATAGCGGCATTGTAATGATACAAAGTATAGGTGTATAGCAGATGATTGATGTGAACAGATTAAGGGACAAGACAAAACTAATGTTTGGTGTTCTAATGTCCAGCGAGTGTCTAGTATCATCCAAGATTGTGGTAGTAATACCTTATTGGATAATTAGCATTTTCACGATTTTTGCATTGTCCATGGTAACGAATAATGTCATCTATGGAACTGGCTGATACATTAACATATACTAAAAAGTAGAACTATTTATAAGGCTGAAGTACTGGTTATTTTTTGGAATTGAGGTCTTATTTTCTATGACTTGCTTTTCATCTGACTTGTACTAAAAGAAAGTGCAGTCTATCAACATTCTTATAAAACATTGGGAAAAGTACAAAGTGTTTAGAATGTAATATAGACTGGTGCTGCTAACGGCAAATAGCAAGCACTCCATGGCTAGTTTGAACATATCTTATGTGTAATGATTCTTCCACCCTGAGCTCGATGGATGTGGTTGTACGTCACTCTGTCTCGCTGTAGCAATCACCTGATCAGGTCCTTGCAGTGAATAGTCTCATTGAAAAAATGCAGTGTTCAGGAGGAACAATGAGTTCACCTCAAGTTTCTTGTGAAAGTGGGAAAAACTCCTACAGAAGCTCATTCCATGTTAAAGAAAGTGTATGGAAGTGAGTGTTTATCGTGCACACAAGTTTTTGTGTGGTTTAACGAGGGAAATAAAAAGACTGAAGGGTAATCTGCGCTCTGGATGACCCTTAACATCAAAAACAGATGACAACATCCAGAAAATTGGTAAATTGATCTGCGAAAATCATCTTGAGTGTCCGAGCTCTTGCTGAAATCTTAAGAATTAACAAGGAAAGTGTCCATTAGATTTTACATGAATCTCTGTACATACGAACGTTTATGCAAAAATGGTGCCAAACTTCTTGCTCCTGAGCAATACGAATCAAGAATGGGCATTTGTGTTGACCTTTTGAAACATTGATAGTGATACAGAGTTGTTAACACAGAGTGATTACTTGTGATAAATTGTGGTTTTTTTACCTATGGCCTTGAAAAAAAGCATCAATCGATGCATTGGAAGTGCTCCACCTCACCATGGTAAAAAAAGTGAAAAATGAACTAAAAACTAAGAGTCTCCAAAGTTCAGATGATCAACCAACATTGTTATGTTGAGGTTCTGACAGTCCTTTGTGAACAAGTAAAAAGATGAAGACCTGATTTGTGGAAGAGCAATTCTTAGGCTGCTTCTGTAGGACAATACATCTGTCTTTTCTACCTTGTCTGTGAAGGCATTCTTTGTGAAATACAGCATCACCATGTTAAACCACATACCGTAATCACCCAACCTGGTCCCCTATGATTTTTTTTTTTTATTTCCTAAGGTCAGATTGGAGCTTAAAGAGACAGGATTTCACAGTGAGGAAGCGGTGAAAGCAAAAGTGATGGATGTTCTCAATAGGCTGACAAGCGGACTTCCAATACTGGTTTGAACAATGGAAAATTCATATGGAGCATAGGGATTGGCAAGGAGAATACATTGAAGAGTATAAATTTTGTAATGTAATTGGTGATCAAAAAAATGTTTTGTACCACCAGTCTCCAGTTAATTGATATGTCTTGTATATGAATGCACAATACACATGAACTTAGTAATAACCTGTGACATTATGTCAACTTGTAGATAAAAAAAAACCAAATTTTAGTCACACTAAGCATTATACTACTTGGTTATAGTGTCAAAAATTTCTTATGTGCATAAGAATAAAAAGTCTAAGCAGAGAACATTGATAAGCAAGTTGTCAGCCAACAGATAAGCCAGAATTACTACTGATAAAGGAAAGACCAGCTACTTAGTCATTAAATGCTTTGTAATGAGTCTATCTCACTGCATTTAGACCAGAGACAATGGACCAGATTGCAGATAATGGAATTTTACATTACCAAATTTGTGAATCTGCAATGATTTCCTTACTAAACTGTAAGAATAGAGATGTATGTGATACAGCTTATTTTATTCTTCTTAATGTTTCTTATGCACTTGTGCTGTGTCACCTAAATATTTAACATTTAAACACAAATATAGTAGTAATAATTATTTAAAGAAAAAGAAAATTTTTAACTTAACACGTTTTTAAAATTGACTAAAATGTATAATGTAATTTCTCCTAGCTCCATTCAGATATTGCAGTATTGTTCTGAAAATTTGTGATTGTGGATTTTTAATAGCTACGAAAATAGTTGTAAGATTTAAAACGAAAAACATGGAATGTATTGAAATTAATTGCTGTAATTCCTGATTGGAGGTCCAGGTAACAAATAATTTAATAATTTAATAGATGGTATAATCTTCTGTTATGTAATGGATGCACTCTATGGTTTTCATTTTAACTCTTACAAGTATTTTCTTAGCTGTTAATAATTCTCAATCACAAATTTTCAGGACAGTACTGCAATACACGAATGGGGCTAAGAGAAATTATTTTATAAATTTTAGTACATTTTAAAAATATGTTGTTATAAACTTTATTTTTCCTTAAATAATTATTTTTTTCCTTTTTAGTCATAATTTATCAATTATTTAATTATTTTTCTGGAAAATAAAGAAGAAAACAGAATTAATTTTATAAGATTTTTATTTAAGTATTAAACAAATTAATGCCAGCTCCTTAGTTAACAATTTTAAATTTATGACTCATGGTGCTAGGAGAAAACAAACAGACTGAGTTGTTTCATTTGCTCTTGCTTGAGCATGTCGTTGCATACCATTGGCAAGTTGAAACGAATGTGTGTGTCACCGTCTCAGTCTCTCTTGCTTGAGCCATTAGTTGTTTGTGTTTTTGTGTTCGCCATTGCACTGCTTTTCGGGAACATCTTTTACTAATGAATTCGTAGAAATTGTAGTGAATTCACTTTCTGCAGTAATTGTAGAAATTGTCACTAATGATTTATTCACTATTAATTTCTTATTGAAGTAGTTGAAATTTCAACATATATTGCTCATTTTGTATGTATGATCATACTAGTTGCATCGTTACTGAAGCATTGACTGCTTCACTAGATGTTTGTAGGTGTATTGGGTGCATGCACCTACAATAAACAGACAAGAAACATGTATTGTCATCCAGTTCTGAACTATGTAAAGTTTTAAGTATCTAGCTCATCAAGATTAAAGTCCCTTTAGCAATGTTATCATTATAATCAAGATCCATTGTAATACATTTTACTTGATGTTTTTAAAACCAATGTTATTCTGTTATAGAAACGTAATAAAAACAGTATCACAGATTCTCTAGGAGAAGGGACATCAAAAGTTGTTGCAGGTTGTAGTAAAGATGGTGATGAATACGAACGAGACGAAACAGAAATATTAGATCCAAAAACAGAGCGGCAAAGTAAAAGGCTGGAAAAACTTTTAAGGGTCAGTACTAAGTTGCATATTACAGTATAACTAAGCAACATATGGACAATTATTCTATAGAATCTACTCACAGATAATATTATTTCTGATAATTGTCCTATTACAAAGAACAAACAATAAATCGTATAACAGTTACAATAATCTTTATTCAGTTGAAATTGATGAAAAGCAAAAAATATTTATATTTACATTTTTTTAAATATGTTTTTTATCTCAGGTCAGGAATATCATGCTGGCAGAGTAAATGTTTGTACAAGAAAGTTAATGATAATAAGATAAAATCATGATAAATTTATTTTGTTTAATAATCTGGCTGACTGTATTCTTCACATTTAAGTTTACCACATTAATAATAGGATTTTAATTTTCACTTAAACTGTTTGATCATCTTTGGTTAATCGTTACTGTTGTATGCCATCCATTTACTAGTCGAAATGCATCTTTCCTCACTTGTGTCTCGAACATTATTAAATTGTTGTCGTTTTAATTGTGAATGAAATCTGTAATGTAATAAATAGAACATTTCCTTTCATTTTCAGAAGTGTGTAAAATTTAAAAGTTGAGAGCAAAAATAATTTATATTCTGAAGTATAAATAGGGCCCATGGCACTATTCAGGTGGACCAACAGGGCTGATTACATCGCCTGTAGTGATATTCAGATAACTTTTGCAACTGAACAGTCTTTAAAAAAGCCTGTTAAATCAGTTGTCAGTCAAAAGGCTAATCTAATAAAATGCTATTGTTTCCTAAATTATGTATATACTATTTTATATTTTCCCATGTAAATTTATTATAGTAAACCTTCTCTGAACAAGAAGGTCACACAGTCATTATTTTGAAATTGGGATTTATTTTATTTCATTCCCAGACAAAAATATAATTGTAAAATGTGTTAATAGTAGTGCAAAAATTATTATGTTGTTCTATTTAATAATAGAAAATTACTAAGCTATAAAAAGTATTTAATTTCATTATTGTAACATAGCCACCGGACCATATATTCAAATAATTAGGATTATGACCTGTTTTTCCCGTCAGTGGTCTATCAACTCACCTCATTAAGGCTACCACAGTTTTGAAACTCTATAGTTTCATCTTCAGGCCGTTATACAAAATGTTAAATCCCTCTGTCGAGGTCGTCACAAAGTCAAACAAAGCACTAAAACATACATCACAAATACTGAGCACAATTACACGTTTAAAATATTCATCATTAAACAGTTATTATAAATTCTGGAGGCAGTCCGGAATATAACGACGTATGAGTCGCGTGTGTAGCTTGGCCAAGCCGAATTTCATGATGAATATTTTAAACGTGTAATTGAGCTCAGTGTTTGTGATGTATGTTTTAGTGTTTTGTTTGACTTTGTGACAACCTCGACAAAGGGATTTAACATTTTGTATAACGGCCTGAAGATGAAACTATAGAGTTTCAAAACCGCGGTAGCCTTTATGAGGTGAGTTGATAGACCACTGACAGGAAGAATGGGTCATAATCCTAATCATATAAAAAGTATGACAGTGATGTTTTCTCTCCTATTTTTTTTTAATTCTGTATTTTTTATTTTTAGAATTGCTTATATTTAAAGCAATATATTGTGTGATTTATTTAGTTTTCGAAAAATGTTTTTTTTATTAATGTTAGTTTTTTTTTGTTAATGTTTAGGAGAGGTTAATTGTAATTATTGTTTGAGGATTAGTGGAAGAGAGGACCTATAAATCCTAACTTTGCTTACTAATAAAGGCAATATTTATGCAGTCTCTCTCTCCCCCTCCCTCCCCTCATCCATCCAAATTAAAGCGCTTATTGAAATAGTTTTTATGCTAATTAAGAAGTAATCAGACATTAGAAAAGTTATGATTTTTTATGAAGATGAATGGTTGCCTTTTTCAAATGAATGTGTTTTGCTAGGTAATGAAACAACTGTGCTGCCAACAAAATAAATTTCTATGGAGTTTATTTTTCAAAAATCCATATGTTTGTTAACCCTTTGTTAGGCTTAAAACAACTGTGTACTGTAATTATCAATTTTTCCACTACTTTATGATTTAAAATGTATGTTCTAGTGTTTGGACCGCAAGATAAGGCACCTTGAAGCAAAAGAAGTTGAACTGGATGATCTAGATAAGGAAGATTCAACTTACATCATGCTTGATAGGTTAGGTAATTTCAAGTATTCTGTATTATTTGAATATCAATTTTTCACATATTTTGTTACTTATCAATACTGTTTACATATTTGTTTTATAATCTAAAATTTATAGGCCAATCGTAGGTTATACATTTACCCCAAAATAGTGTTAAAACAGTCTTAACTCTAGAAAGATAAACTGTTCAAAAGTTAAATTAAAGCTAAACTATCGTGAAATTTCTGATAGTTTAATTTAGTTACATAAAAAATACTTCTGAATATAAATTTAAATTAATACAGTTATTTAAAATACATAATTATAAACATTTTGTCAAATTTGAAAATTTAAAAGTCCTTAACGCAGTCGATACAGCACTTTCCACGATGCTCAGCTAATGTCACTACATTAGTCATGCATTCACATGACTTTGCATTCACTAATGACATGCATTCACAAGTATAATGTTCAGCATGCTGTAAAATAAGCACAAAGGCCACCGTTTAGTATAACGGCTGCATGACATTTGGTGACACATATGGTCCAAACAGTCAACTGCCCCTTTTGTGGCATTGTAGGTCTCAATTATTTGAGGTTTCTTTGAGGTTTGATCAATAACAGGCTTTTCGTGGCAAGTGGATAGCAATAAAACCACTTTTGAATTTTTTACTTTATAAGAAACCATTGTTTGTGGCCCATCGAAACAAAACATAGCTTTGCCCTTCGGATTTTTCATTTCGGGTGGGATTTCGCATTTGTCTTTTCTTAGTGTACCTACAATAGTAAGTTTGTATGGGACTTTCAAAAGTGAGGTTGCCAGTGGAACAGAGGTGAACCAGTTGTCAACTGTTACATTTCGATTGGATCCGTGACAAGTTGTTGACAACTTTTTCACGAAAAACTCAGCTTGAGGTAAACCTTCTGTATTCAACGTTTTACCTGTGTATGGAATGGCATCAACCATATATTTGGTGGCATTGTCACACATTATAACTAACTTGATGCCATATTTATCTGGCTTGTTCAGGTTATACATCCTAAAATTACATCGCCCTCGAAATGCGAGCATCATCGATAATAAAAAACGAACCGGGCTTGTAAGAACTTTGGCATGCAGCAATAAATAAATCACAAACTTCCCTCATAGGAGTAAAGTGGTCAGTTTTCGAGAGTTAGAATCATCGAACTGTAAGCATTCTAATAAAAAATCAAATTGGTCGCATGGTATCTCCCACCACTGATTTCTGGATTGAACAGCTCGTTCGATGGTAAGTGAACTTACATTATTCCTTTTGGAATAAGTGAATCTTTCCTTTTGGGCAGCTGAAAGAATTAATAAACCTAATAGAGCATCAAATTCAGTATCATTCATCATACTAACAGTTTTAATTTGTGCCTTATATTTAGCACTTTTTTCTTGAATTTTCACATTTGTGTAATAAACAATTTTATTTTTGATTTCATCAGTTAAAAAAAGTCTGAAAACTTCGACCGGTAATAGTTTGTTCTTTGCAATATCATTGCATCCAGGTGTTATATGGATAATATTTCTAGCTACTGAGGATCTGTTTCCAAAAGCTGCTGGCTTGTTTGTCCAACGATGTCCATTTTTCCCTCTGAGAGAAACTTTATCAAAAACCACCAAGTATGGATCAGCTGTTGTGGGCCTATCTTCCTGTTGTTGGTTGTTTGCGATAATTCGGATTGCAGCATCAGCAGATTTCGGAGTAGATACACTATTAGTACTTGGTTGCATTGCTGCAGGCGAATGAAAAGCAACAGGATTTAGTTTACTAGTCTTCTTTTTCTTCCTCGCTGGTGGTAGAGGTTCTTCTTCATCCGAACTTAAAACATCTGCCAGTTCTTGGTCTGCATCAGGGTTGTAATGTGGATCTGCATCGCTGTCATCACTGTTTATAACGTGATCATATAACACATGATCTACTTCATCATCCAATACGGAATCGTCAGATTTACAATCACTTTCACTCTGTTGCAGGTATCCTAAAATGTCAATGTCAGTACACTTCCGACTCATTTTTATTATTTATTACTAAAAATTATTTATTACTAAAACTACTTATTTACTACTAAACCGACTTATTTATAACTAAAACTACTCGTAAGGAAAAAATATTATCACTTTTCATTCAATAATAAACTAATATAAAAGAAATGAATATATAAGAAATCCAAACATTAAAGCTAAACTATCATAAAATTTATGATCGATTGACAGCAGAGCTAAATTGACAACTTGCACGGGAGCTTGACAAACACTAAATGATGAGGCGACCCAAGTAAAGCACGGAAGTGGTTGGGCGAGTCCAATTGTCTCAGGTAAAGGGGGGTAAACTAAACAAAAACAAAACACACTCATAATTTTTACGATAGTTTAGCTTTCTAGGGTTAATTAAAATTGGTTTCAGTTTAAAAAAACAAAAGAAACCCTTATGACAAAAAATGAAAATGGACAACTATGATCTGTCCTGTGCAGTTCAGACCAATATGGCTAATAATATTGGACATGAACAACCATTACTTCAGAAAGATTCATTTTTGAGTGATTTTATTTGTCATACCTCCTTAAAAGGCTATCTAATTAACTGGCAGTTTTTTGGTTGCAATTATGATTGTGATTGTTGTGTAAAATATTTTTTAAGCAGTGTCTTTTGAATGTGATTAAAAAATAAAAAATGTATTAGCTCCAAGGGAATCTCCAAAAAAATCATCATTTAAAAATATACTGTATTTTATGGACTATAAAGATGCACTTTTTTCTTTGAAAAATTACCTCTAAAATTCAGGTGCATCTTATACTCGAAATTAATATAAAAATATCCAGTGTTTGATTTAAAATTCCCACCAGTCTTAAAATGGCCACATATTCGATGTCGAAGGAAACCTATCTTCCTTATTTGGCAACATTGAATTCAACTGGCAGCATCAGTCTACCGATGTGATGAACATGAGTTGCGTTGATTCACAAGCTTGCTAACACTGTCTCCCTCCCGCACCGCCATCACAAACCCAGAACATTGGGGATGCCTGAATAAGTCCTCATTGCAAATGGTCCAAACCGTAAATGCTTAAAAATAGTCTATAGCAAATTATCCAATTGGATTTTCTTCAAGGTGGACTTCTTGCAGTAAATCTTATATTTCTCATGTAAAAGAAACACTTTTGCAAATAATCCAAAACTAAATAACTTGTAACATATTCAGTTGCAAATAGGCCAAAACCAATGACAGTATAGAGAGGCATACCCATGGGCATGACAATAATCATAGACTTAAAAATTGAAGAGGTCCCAAACACGCATATAATGTGCAACTGAATATAAAGAGCACTATCTAGCGATGAAAAAATGAAACACAGAACAAGTTAAACTGAATAATAAAATAGGATATAATTTGCTGCTATATTGACTATGTCTTTATGAACATTTCTTGTCTAGCCTATGATGTGTCATTGCAGTATACAATGCCAGTGAACTTAAATTGAAAGTGATTTGTTGTAATGGAAAAAAAATAAACTAAACATTTTTTTTTTAGTCTGGCTTTGCAATCTAATAATAAATAAGGTAGAAAAGTTATTTATTTAAAAAAATTGCTTAAAAATTAAGGTGTGTCTTATAATCTGTAAAATATGGTAGTTTATGTATTAGGCTGATTTAAAAAATAATACAGATATCTTATTAGGTCTACAATTTTAATACAAATTGAGTCAGTTGCAGTTAATCATGTTAAGAATGAGCACGGTTTTGCCTGATTGTATAGTCCTAGTGGTTTTTGTTTTGTGATAGATAGAAATGGTATCTGCAGGTGCCTCTGGTACTGTAACAGTTGAAGATCAAAAATCTTTCGTTCAAATTGAAACTTTAAGTTGCTAAAAGCCTATAGAAATCATTAGGCTTTAAGTGAGATGTGTGGTGAACAGACATTAGACTGTAGTGTAGTGAGCTAGCTGCTTCTGTGAAGGTTATGAAAGCATAAGACATGCTTAGTATATACCCACACCCAGAAAGGCCGAGGACATGAACTGAGGAGCAAAATGTGAAGCTGTGTTGGATATTCTTGTGCAGATTGTTGAGCATTGTTTGAGGAAATATCGTGTGCTACTGGAATTTCGACATCTGTTTTCTGCATTTCATAAAATGTTTTGCACAAAAGAAAATGTTCAGCTCATTATTTCCCTCACTGTATGACTACTGAACAGAACAAAAAACTGTTGGACTGCAACATTATTGAAAGAAAGATTTGCCATTGAAGATAATGTATGTATTCCTATTTCATAGCCGGAGATGAAATTTCAGTCATACGGGTGGCGAAGCCCATCATCATCCCCCTCACGATCCTTGAAATTGCAGCAAGCGTGCTGAGAAGTCAGATGTGATGATTTTTGCTTATGATCACCAAGGAATCGTCTTGACAGATCGAGTTCCATGTGGAACAAGTGTGGTGGCAGCATATTATCACACCTTTTTTCAGAACTAGAACAGGACAGTGCACAAAAAATAACCTGATGATCACTTATAACCACTGATTTTGCATGACAATGCATGCTGTCATGTCAAGAACATTGTGGTTGATTTATTGCATCAGTACACATGAGAGGTATTACCTTATGCACTGTGTGAGTTGACTGGCACGTCAAACCTTCCAAGATGTTGAGAAGCAGGGAGACTTGAAGGGCTGTAATGTTATATTGCATAAAATACATTTTTTACTTTGTATCCATTATTATAAAATAATATGCATTATTTTTGAAATGACTATCTTTAACTATTAACGTATTTCAGTTAATGACTATCTATTAAGGTATTTCAGGACATTACAGATGCTTTTATTAATGTCTTACCTATTAATTTTCTTTTTTTAGGTATAAATCCCATTTTGTAAAAGCTTATAGTAAATATTGTAAGTTGATTAAGAAGACACCTGATGCTGAACGTGTTTATCTGCGTAAAATCTCTTTTGCAGGTAAGTCATTACAATTTATTGCACATTTAACATAGAAGCAGAATTTCTAATACGTTTCTAGTCATTCGATGGTTTCATATTAAAATTTAGAATTTTACTAATGTGTCAGTACATATTTCTTTAACATAAGTTTTGTTGGTCTTGTGCAGCTAAGGTTTTATTTCAAAATTGTATACCAATTCATTGAACTTAATATATGAAAGTATATAAAATAAGGGTCTGCAGGACCCCAAATTTTATTGGTCGGGTCGGTTTCAATTAGAAAGCCTGACTTCGGTTCAGACTGTCATTTCGGCTCAAAGACGGTTCAGGCCAAGTAAATATTAACTTTTATTTTTATGCAATAGCGTAAGCAATACGCATACATATAATCATTACCAAAATTTGTAATATACAAATAATATAAACAAAGAACTATGAATTAATCATTGAAGGTCAAGTGTCTAACCACTTATAATCGTTTTATTTATTTTACTCGACAAAAACCAATTGTCGACCTGTCAGTGGGTGTAGTATTATCGGTTATTAGTTAATAATAATAATAACAATAATAATAAATAATTATTGTGATGCTACAATGAGAAGGGACCAAGTGAACTGTACATGTTTACAAATATAGTTTCCTCGTCAGGGCAGGTCAACACTGCCTTGTAAAATAAATATGTCTGTGATTGACAAGAGACACAATAAGTTCAGAGAATCTGCAGATATCCTTTTTCCGAGTGTATATCGTTTCATGATTATGTCACTAAATTAAAAGATGTAATTTTTTCAAAGACAAAAATCAAATGAAAATATTGAACACAATGAGCCCGTATTACATCGGTTTGTTGCGGTATTCACACAACTTTTGTGCATCGATATAATTGGCACGTGGCAGTATTCACACATTTTTGCGCACCGATATAATCGACCTTTGGCGCTATTCACACAACTTTTGTGTGCTGATATAATCAGCCCGTGGCATTATTCACACATTTTTGCGCGCTGATGTAATAAGTCTGTGGCGGTATTCACACAAGTTTTGCGCACCGATATAATCGGCCCATGGCGGTATTCACACATTTTTTGCACGCTTTGTAATCAGTCCGTGGCTGTATTCAGTGAGACTAACGGAGCCTGTATTACATTCGGCTCTGTGGCGGTCAGAGAATTAAATATGAAATGAAGAAAATTTCAATTTTTTTTTTTATATTCCTAGCTAAAAATGTGATGGGTTCTCCATTTAACTGTTTGACCCGGCCCGACCCGAACTCTAAAAAACTCGGCCCGCAGACCCCTAATATAAAGAAATGTTAAATAAATGATGCCAAAACTTTACCCAATCTTCTCCACAGTCAGTTTGCAAAAATCAAGTTCATATTTTTTTAAAAATTGAAAAATCAACCTAATTTTTAAAAATCAGTTCCTAATTTTTTGAAGAAAATCTCAAGACAATTCATAAATAAAAGAAATTTTAGTCATGTAAAGAATGAACTCAATTGGTTTTTTAATTTACTAAATCATAATTTGTTTTATTTAAAAAATTTGGTGTAATGAGTATACAGTGAAACCTCTATTTAATAAACATACCATTACCGATTTTTTGTTTGTCTATGAGAGGTGTCCGTCTGTTAGAGAGAGAAAAATTATTTTAAATATCACATACTATCAAAGAAAAACCGAATGATAGTTTATTAATAAAATTATATAGTTATTTTATAATTATAAATATATAATATCTGTTTTTTTCTTTTCTTAACGTGTATACTTCATGCCAGTTAAACTAATGAGGGTAAGGGATCAGCGCGTTAACAGTAAGGAGAAACTGCAGCTCAAACTAAGAACTTTGAGGACAAAGTCTAAAATGTGTCTGCAGTAACGACCAGTACTGTAGTATATTCTGTATAGATACTGTATGTATTTTACGGCCCATAGTCTTTATCTAATGTAATATCAATATATGTTATTTAATTTTTTCCCTAGTATTTATATATATATTTTTTATAGTTTATATTCTTGTTAACTAGTTTTAAGTAATTTTATTGTTTCATAATATTTATTAGCTTTCTGTTTGATTAGGACCACTTTACAATCAGCCTTTATATTGATTTTAAATTATTTATTCTTGTTATAAATGTTATCTAGTTTGTAATTAATGTTAAGTTTTATCATCCTTTTCGTTCCTTTTGTTTTGTTAGTAGTTGTGTTTAGGCAATAATAGCCTTAATGTGCTTTCAAATTAATTTTTTTTTAATTTTAAAAAAATTATCTAATGTACCATATTTACAAAAATAGGTTTAAGGAAATTTTAAAATTAATAATATGTTGCTGTAAATACTTTGGCTGCACAAAAAACTGCTACTGAATAAAAAACCAAAAGTTAAAAGCTACTACTTTTGACTTCACACAACTGCAAGTACAATTTGGGATGTTGCAATAATATTCAGTAGGTCTAAGCGCGAAATACTTTGTTGTGAAAATCAGTTCTTTGGGTGAAATTTGTCCAAGTCAGAATTGGGAAATCTTGTGTTGTTTACTTTCTCTGGACATTCCTTTCACACGAAGTGATAACTTTGGTATACATATCAAAGTGCTTTGTATCTATCAATTATCAAAGATAGAGATCAGTGAGAAACGTTTATGGTTTTAGTTCATGCTTAATGGTTGAAGTAAACAAAAGCAGTAATAAAATCTGTACTTTTATCTGTAAAATCTGTACAATCTGTCAATCAACTCTGTGCATTTGTTTACAACTCTATACAACATATTTTTTCTATTGTCTACTATGTTAGCTAACATAATTTCAAACAATTCGGCTTGTCTGTACTAAAACTTAAAAACTGCTTTCATATCACATATAGTATAATTTTAAAGGTCAATATTGTACGCTACAGTAGACTATATAGTCAAAGGACACATGTTTCAGCTTCAATAAATATGTCAGCTAAGATTATAGTTGTTTGTGTCAGTGTGTGTGCTCATTAGAGGAATCAAAAAATGTCCACCCACTAGTTGTGTCTGTATATTGATAGGCAGTGTATATTAAAGAAGTTTTCACTGAATAATCATTTTCTTTTAGGGGGGAGGTTGAGTGACCTGTAAATTTGGTTTTGGAATTACAGTAGACTTTCTCAGAATGTTTCAGGAGTTAACTGAACATGAGTCATATGCTAAGTTGAGCCAGCTATGCACAACTTATTTTTACCTGTGCGGAACAATTCACCTGTTGTGCTAGTGACAATGCACTATTTGTTATTTTCCCCTGACAAAGGAACTGTATTGTCAGATCAGTTGTCTGCAGTAAAGTATGATACGTACTTGCTATTGTGCATATTTTTTAGTTTACATTTGTGTCCATTTTCTTCTGTACTGTTCTATGTTTTGTGCTTTGTTGTTTTAGAAAATGAGTGCTAAATGATAACATATATTTGTGACTAAAAAATTAAGATTACAAATATCTGAAGTGTGTAGATAATGGTGAATTATCCTGAAGTACGTGTATCAATTTTAAGGTTTGTAAAATCAGTAAACGACAAAACAAGGAAAAAGTGCATTTTAGACTAGTTTGTTTTGTTTACAATAAAAAACATATTTTATACACCTAATTTATACAACTAATAATGTGTAGCTCTTTTATAAAGGGACAATTGCTGTTATTGGCATTCACTTGTTTTGTACAGCCTAGGGTCTTGAAGTAGGCAAACTAAAAAGAGAACTGTATTTACTATACTTGACCAAAACTGTTACAGCTGATTTAACAGAATCTGACTATAAAAGTTTTTTTTACCAAAAATGGGATTTATTAGATTTTTATTTAATAATTTGAAAATATGCCTCAATGCATGTGTAAACCAAATCTATTTACAAAATTGCAACCAGTTTAATAGTATCTGCGATGGATTTAACTTCAGATCCATGAAATTCTTAATATAAATTTTTTCCCGCAATCATCGTTTATGCTTGGTATAGAAAAAAGTAAAAAATGGTAATAATTTGAATTTTATGTAGAAAATTTTAAGTCAAATTTACAAGCTGTTCGGGAATTGTACATTGGTTGATTCATAGTTGTATTCTTATATTTCAAATGTATGTTTCGTGCTAGTAAGCCACATCTGTTCTAAATTATCATTAAGTTAGGTCTAAAGAAAATATATGATTACTAAGTTGTTGTTTTTTTTAATTTTAGGATCAAAATATCAAGAAATAAATAAATGCCTAGAAAAGTTTTATAATAAAAACAGACAGTTTCCTGATTTCCAAGACGTTAAAAAACTTGTCCAAAATATAAATGTGATGAAGAAAATGAATTGGCAGCCGATTGAAGTTCACAATATTGGTATGTATTCTGTGTTCTTAGTTTTAGTATTGTAACATAGCCATAGTCATTGAAGTAATATTTGTTTTAAGTTCAACTTGAGAACAAAAGTTGATTCAAACAAACAAAATATTATACATTCTTTATACACAAATGATGACAAATTCCTAATAAAAAAAAAATATATTAATATTTTACTATTAAGTAATAGTTGTAAAAACACAGTATATATTTAAGTCACATTTAATATTATTTATTAAAAATGCTATTAAAGAGTCTAAAAGTAATGTATTTCTATATAAAAAGTGCAAAAAGAATATCCAGAATTATTATCCAGCAACAGGCATCATCGATGAAAAATTTTGATTTCTCAGGGTTGCGATGTTATTAAAAGCAGCTGGTGGGCGAACTGGTCAGTTAACACGGCAGTTTAAGAGAGTTTTATTATGTTATTTAATAATCTGCTAACTTTAAAGTTTGTGTTTTGTAATGAAAATAGGAATGAGCTTCACATCCATTGAAGATGATTTTTAAAACAGTTGGTGCAATTTTTTCACCAATGATGCTAACATCAAGTGCAACTTATCATCTGAACAAGTAATTACAGTAGACCCTCGATTATCGGACCTATATGGGAGGGGGTTTTATCTTTTTAGATACAGATTTTTCGATAATTGAGGTTTTTTCAAAAACACAGTAAACAGAGGGTAGGATGCAGAAAAAATTAAAAAGAGGCTTTAACATGTGAGCACAGCAGAATCAGTAAACAGTATAACGGGCCTAATTTTTGAAGTGTACTATGACAATCATTTTTTTGTATTTAGGGATCTACTTTACTTAAATGTTAGTACATGGTCTAACACGGGTAAAAAAAATGTCATGGATATTGAGCGATAATTTTTATCAAAATATTGTAATGTCAGAATATTGTATATAACAGGAGTATTATACAGTAGTACGAGAGTGCAGCGTGTTGATGGTGTAGACTTATTACTAATCTGCAGGATTTCTTTAAGAAAGGACAGAATTTTCAGTTATTTCTTATCAGCTATCTACAATTTTTCTACAATATCTACAGGATATCTACAATATCTACAATTTTTCAAGGGTAGTACATTACAGCAATTAATTTATAATAACACACACACTGTCAAGTTCAATTGGCTTGTGGTGGAATCCTTATGAAGTGGTGGAAATAATTTATTTATGAAGAAGTGAATTTAGTTTTTACAGTCAGATGAAATCCAATTGCACTTAATGGATGCCGGTTGAAATCATATGTGCGTCACTTCTCCATCTTTATTAGTTCATTTATGTGAAGGAAAAATTGAAAGCCTTGAAAAAAATAAATAAAAATAGAGCGTGACGCACAAAGCTTTTTTGCATCAGTTGTGCAAGGTCATACCTGAAGTATAGAACAGTGCTTCCGAGTAGTTTGCAGAAAAAAATTGCATTTGTTGAATTATTTTAGAAGGTCTTAGTTTTCTAAACCTGTTTAACCTATTTTAGTGATCTTAAGTTGATATTCTTTAATTTTTTAAAATAATGTTTTTTTAGCGGAAAAGACATTTAAAGAGTTTGGAGAAATGTTAAAACGTTTGAGGCAAAGCGATGAATATCAGGTGATGTTATCTTATTTATCCGACAAAGACGATCCTGCCAAAAATGATGTTGAACTGCGACAAAAACTACAAGAAAATGCAAAACTGGGAATGAAAAAGGAACAAGAGGTATAACATTCATTTAAAACTTAAATATGAATATAATTTTAAATTTATATAAAGTTATGTTCGTTAAATTTTAAAATTGGTGTCAAAATGTTAAAAGGAGAGATTTAAAAGTTCATACACTATATGGTTTAGTGTACTATATAGAATAGAACAGTATTAGAGGCTGGAGGTCCTCAGGGTCCTGGAAACCAAATACTTTTGCCTCCTGCCAGCAAGAACTTCATTACCATAAATTATTTGGCCTACAGTTTCCTCTTCTTTCATAACATATACTCAATTGTTCTGTGGTACATGATCTGTTTGTTTGTGTGCTCATACCACAGAGCTCTGTAATGAGCTCCATGGTTTCCCTGAAATGTGCTCTGCCCAATATATCTGCTGCGACTCTAACTTCTCCTTGAGGTATCTTCCTTAAGAGATGTTTACTTATGGGACTGCTTATGAAGGTTGTCTCATCTTGCCTGGTGCTACGTATTTATCCACCTATTGATAGCAAACCTGTTCAGAGACAGAGATATCCCTATAGCTGGTTCGAGTCCAATAAACTCAAATTCAGATCTCAGTCCAGCCAATCTGCTTGTCTCCTCATTACCCTCAGCTCGTTATGCCCCGGAACCCAGTGAAGAGTGATCTGGTTTCCCAGAGACAGAACTTAGGTTCTTCTGATTCTTCTAGACCAACTTAGACTGAATTACAGGACCTGCAAGTGCTTTATTTGTTGCTGGACTGTCAGTATAAATATTAATTTGTTGGACATATATTGGCTCATCCTTCTTAGAGGCTCATCTCAAATTCAGATAAGTCAGTTAAAAGTGGACTGACAACCTGGATGCTCTTAATAATTTAGTAGACTAAACTGACTAAATGAAAATGTATTATAAACAATACCCAAATGGCATAAAATGAATCCATATCTACAAATAAGAATAAAATGTTGTCATTGTAGACGCATGCGTTTCAAGTTGTTCACCACTCTACATTTACCTTTCATATATTATTATGCTAAGCATTCCAATCAGTTTTAAACCATAAATAAGAACCTGCATTATTGAAATTATATATATAGGGTACCTACAGGATTGTCAGAACACCAGGGAACTCTCACTCCTCACAATTTCCATTTTAAGGTTTTACAATAAAATAAAATAGACTTCAAAAACCATAAAAAAATTGTAAATAAAATTCGAGGAGCGGTATTGTATACCTGTAAGAGTGCAGCACAATGCAGTGATATGTGACAAATAATTAATTGTGTACCAAAACAGATGATTACGTAAAAAACATTGTTGAAATATTTAAATTATTTCTGTATCCAAGATAAATAATTATTGACCAAATTAATTCGTCTGCATTAGCCCGAGTGTGCACAATAGACGGACATTAAAAAAAAAATTAAAATTTGGAAGTAGATTAGGCAAGATAATAAAGGCCAGTTTTAATATGTAAATGTTATTCAATACATATAATAACATGTTTACTCTGCTTTCAGTAAGCAGTAAATACTGTAGCCAAATTTAGGTATGTAATTTAAAATCTGGTTATAGTAGGTACCATTTGTAAATATTTTAATAAGGTACATGTTAAGAGTTCAGACATTAGTTTTATAGGTATTATTTGAATTATTTTATTTACAGAATTCATGCTTTTTACATTCCAACAAAGAAAGTTATAACTCCCACATAATTCATAGGTCATATATATATATATATATATATATATATATATATATATATATATATATATACACACCGTTCAATTCCTTGCTGTACATTGTTGCATATTATTCATTCCTTTTTCCCATTAACTGTGAAAAGTCGCATGGGCCCACTAGTTGTAATTGATAAACATGAACATTTCATAGTCAAAGCAGAATGAGCTAAAAAATATTGTGGAAAAGATGGTTTCATAAATCATTACTTTTAAAATAAATATTTTATATTTAAACAGATATAATCTGTATTAAATGGATTTAGCTTTTTATCCTATTCACCACCGATATGCCTCACACATCTGGTTCCTATTCCTTCCCAGGAATCTGCACTGAAACATTTATTACAGCAATAATAATTTGATTGTAAATATTTAAGAAATTCAACAGTAAGTTCAAGTGAAATTATAAAATATAAAAAGTGATATGACCAGCTGAATGGTTGATTTAGACATAACACATTAACAATGATGACCCACCTTTAATGGCAGTGATGTAGAGACTGCCTTTCTGTAGAGCCTCCATTAAAAAACAAATAGCTTAGTTGAAAACCATGATAAGTGGATTAGTGGTTCACTCATCTATTTTGAAGGTTAAAAAATAACAAACTTTTGAACCACAACTTTTATTATAATAAGTTAAAGCCATTGTAGGCCCATTTGGACAGTGTTTACATTACTAGTACCAACTGTGAACCAACAATATAAACATACGTGATAGCCCCCATATTCAAATGAACTGAAATGTCAGAAATCATACTAGTGTTAGACGAATGCTGCATTTTCCATTTTTTGTTATGTGTTCCTAACAAGTTAGTTTGTGAAATAATGATTAGAGTTTATAAGATTCAAAAAGTGCATATATCTGTGTTATATAATTACGTTATTTTAGATTATAGCAATGAAAATATTTTAGATCAGACAGGACAAAAAAAATTTTTTAAATAAATATTGAAAGTACTGTGGTTCCAAACATTTACTTTCCAAAAAGATCATATCCAAATTTATCATATATACTGAAAATATCTAGTAAATAGAGCACAAATTGGTGTAGGCACCAAGCACTGTGGCTAATATCACAGTTTATTATATGTGGTGAACGATGCGGAGAAATGCATTTCAGTTGTTGATGTCGCTATTCCATTCGAGAACCGCTACCAGTCGCTGGCTTAGGCGCGACGGTCCAAAGAGGACAAATATGTCCATCTAGCCGAGGAGCTCCGAATAAAGGGTAACCTTGGACGCCCTAGTTGTCGGAGAACTTGGGTTGTGGGACAAAAAGAATGAGGTGATTATTTGGCAGCTGAGGATATCGCTTAGTTATGCAATGATCATGTGCCTTATGGTGTCAGACACTATTCACTGGTCACGTGACATCTATGTGGTCATCAGCAGTAGTAGTCTGCTGGGCCGATCAACAGTTTTTTTCTAATTCTAGAGTTTTTTGGGGTGGGTGCATGCACTGACCATTTGTTTGTTTACTTTTATATATTTTATTGCTATTTTAAAATTGTTGTTATTTTTATATTTATATTTGTGAATGTTTTAGGGTGGTCAGTACATGTTTTTTTTATTTTTATAACTGTTATTTATATTTTAAATGCTCTGACGAGACCAGATTCTGTTTAATTTTTAGTTTATTGTACTGTGTCTCAACTTTTTTTTTTAAGGCGAAGAGCACATTAAGGCTACTATCGCCCCTAAATGTAAATGTGAGTGAAAAGTGTTAAAGTCATAAATGTAGTGTAAGTGTAAGTGTGTGTTAGACTCAGGTACCGCGAGGGACATCTAAATCCTTTCAATAGGTGCAGCTAGTCTGCACCACCTGCAGGGCTGTGTGTCAACTGTTAGTGCCATTTTATTTAAGTCTGATTTGTTTGTGTTGATTTTAACCTGCAGATGAACTAATATTGCTTTAATGTACCTGATATATTGCATTGTTTTATATTTTTCTTCTAGTTATAAGGACTGTTTCACATCTATTAATTATTTTTGTGTGTAATGACTGTAAATTTGTATGATTATTATTTTTTGAATAAATGGCTTTAAATTAGTGTAATAGTTTTGTAGAGGGAGCAAGGGGCAAACGAATAGGGGCCTCAGAGAAAAAAAATTCCAAAATTCATTTATAATATTGCATTACCAATTGTTTATATTTTGTTTTACTTGATGTTTCTGAATATTGGTACATTTAGGTATCACATTTAATAAGTATTATTTTAAAATGATGTTACAACTTTTAATATTGAAAAGTCTTTGGCATACTATTGGCATGTTTATTAAAATGTACTCGACTTAAACTGGTATGTCTGTAAAATCACAGCTTGTTTCCTTTCTTTAGACATAACTTTGTATGGCATTACTCTTACTTTGGTATCAAAAAGTTTTAGTACCCTTTTCGTTATACTTATAAAAGGTAGAATAAAGAAAACCGTTATTGAACAACTATATTAATAAAACGATGGTAATAAAATGGTTAAGATGCTACTAATAAAAAAGACTGAAAATCTGATTACTCAAAATTGGTTCATCAGATTTTATTGAAATGTGTTCATATGTGAATAATAACTCATGTCTGTATTAGATTTGAAAAAAGAAAATTGATCAAAATCTTTTGAGCCAATTTTGATAAAATATGATTTTTAACTGATTTGGATGCAGTTAAAAAAAAGCTTAAATTTTGTTAAATAAAAAGTAAAAAAAAAAATGCCTTATTTAATCTAAAGAGCCAAAATAGAACGGAGGAGCTCCAGAGAATGGAAAGGAGAGTACTCTGAACAATTATTAATAAGAAACATTTGGTGGGGGGACAGTACAGACTATTGCCGAATGTGGTCTTGTATGGGGCAACGAGCAGCTCACTAACATTTTTAGGAAAAGAAGATTGGCTTTCTTTGGACACCTAACTCGATTACCAGAGAGTAGACTTACGAGGAGATTATTGGACTACCAACTGAAGTGTAAAGTTAAGAACAACTGGTTGAAGGAGGTGGAACAGGACTTGGAGGAACTTGGAATAACCAAGGAGCAATTGGCAGGAAGAAGGGAAAAAGTGATCTTAAAAAGTCAGGAAACCCAATTACAGTTTAGGGAAAAACGTCCATGAAACGTAGTATATTCGGAAGAACTCAGACTTCAGAGACCGATAAGATTAAAAAAATACTGGGGAAACGCAGAATAACCAAAATACTTAATTAAATTGACTGTGTGTGCTCCAATGTGGTCTTAAATTAAAAAAAAAAAGTAAAAAATGACCACAAGATATGGGCAAACAATTTATCAATTAGTTTAATCTTCAATGGTGTGCATAGAGATGGATCAAGCTAAAAATACTTGTTGACTCAAGGACATTAAAATGTAAAGATCATTAAATTTGCAAGGTTAATTTTTTCACAATCATCAATTTGTTTTATACTTTGTATAGTGATGAAGAAAAAATTATGTACGTTTTACTTCTAGGTATTTGTTTTGTAATTTAGCAGATTGTACGTTATTTATATATTTTATACTATTATTAAGGAATTCATATTAATTTATTATTTTTATGACTGTTGCAGGTTATTGATACTTTTGTTAAAAAACAAACAGCTGAAATTGATAAATCAAAAGACAGTGATGAATCTGGTAATACTAGTGAAGCCACATACCAAGATACAGACAGTGAAAAAGAAGATTTTAAAGTGTATAAAGTGTACCCAGACACCACAAATGATAGTGTTGAATCATTCAAAGATGATTTTAAATCTGATGAAGAAACAATTGAAGATGCCAAATCTAGTTTTACAACATATTTAAAATTAAAACCTAGCTATGGAGGATGCAGTAGTGGAGGAGGAATTGAACAAAATAATTCTTCCAAAGGAAAAATTGCATTGCCCTTGGATGATGAACGTAGTGAGGAAGAATGCAAATCAAACCAAGCGAAGATATTCAGCAATCAATCTAAAGAAAATTTAAGTGCACACGAAAATGAAATAGAAAGTGATAAATTGTCTGGAAAATATTCACCTAAGGTGGAAATAAATGAAAACTATAATGAATGTAAAAATAAGAGAAAAAATATGATAAATAATGATAACAATATGGAAACAGATGAAAAATTAATAAATGAAAGAAATATATTTTCAGATGAAGCTCGTAATAAAAAAGAAAGTGAGCCAACCAAGAAACAAAAGAGAAAAATTGAACTTTCAATAAGTGACTGTAGTGAATATGAGTCAGACAAATCAGATACACAGATCATAAATACGAAAAATAAAAGTAAAAAAAAATATCAGTCAGTGTCACATACATCTAGTGACAATGAGATAAGTAATAAACAGAAGGTAAGTATGAAAGATAGGGAGCGAATAGAACTGTACACAGATGACTCTAGTGATAGTGAAACTTATCATAAACAAGATATTGAAAATATAAGTAAGAAAGATAATTGGAAAAGAAAAATGAAGTTACCAATAGATGACGTGATTGAATGTGAAACAGAAAGTAATACAGACAAGATGAATAAGAAAGATGAAAGAATAAGAAATAAATCGTCAGATGATTTGAGTGATATAAACCCAGAAAATAAAGTAAAACATAATAATGAAAAAGAGTATGAACAAAATGATGAGTTTTATAAATTGTCAGATAAACATTTAAATAAAATGTCAAAAGAGTTGGCAAATAGTCAAAGCCCCTTAGTAAATATTTGCATTTATAATAAAAGAAATAATAGCAAAAAAGAAATTAAGTTACTAACAAATGATTCTAGTGAATCTGAAACAGAAAATAATATGGGAAAAATAAATAAAAAAGATAAAAGAAAAAGAACAAAAAATAAATTATCAGATGACTGTAGTGATACAACTGCAGGTCATAAAAGAAGAAAACTTGATGATAAAAAAGACGGTGAACAAAACGATGACTTTTATAAATTGTCGGTTAAAATTTTAAACAAAAATCAAACAGTTCAGTCAGGGAGTACTAACCAATTTAAGATAAGTAATAAGAATACTAAAGTGTTAGAAAATGAATATCAAAGTTGCTTTTCAAATAAAAGATATAACAGTAGTAAAGATAAAATGTCAGACGATTTTATTACAAGATTAGAAACAGAAAAGGTAGAAGTAAACAAAGACTCAAATGATAAAAATGATACTATCGTTAAAGAATTAAGTACTAGTAAAACAAAGAAACATGTTGGAGCTATCAATTTGGAACATAAATTATGTAACAGTAATGTAAGTTCAGAAGAAAATAAACCACGAGTAATAAAAAGTGAGAAAAATAAAGTTGTGTATTTGAAATCATCAGAATGTAAAGGGAAAATGTCATCTAAAGTAGAGACAAATAAAGACAAAGAACTGAAATTGTTTGAAAGTAGTGATGATAGTTCAGTTGAAAAAGAGCCAAAAAATATTAAAAAATCTGATAAAAGTGAAGCTAAAGATTTAAACTTGTCCGAGAGTTCCAAAATAAAAAGTCTACCAAAAATAAAGACACATAGTGATGTAAAAAAGAAACTGGTTAATTTCAATATTTCAGACGAAAAGAAATCGCCTTTAAAAAGAACTGAGCAAAATAAAGATGCAGATTTAAAAATTGTTGAAAGTAAAAGTACAAAAATAATGAAGTTGTCAACAGTAAAGAAAAATAAAGTCAAAGATCGAAAATTGTTTGACTACAGCGATAGTTCAGAGGAAAAAGAGTTGCAAAATATTAAAAAATGTGATAGAAGTAAAGATATGGATTTAAAATTGTCTGATGAAAGTAGTGACAGTTCAAAAGCAAAGAAAAATAGAGGCGGAGAAGGCAAATTGCTTAAATTCAATAATAGCTCAGATGAAGAGGAGCCACTTAACATAAAAGTAGAAAAGTTGCCAAGAATAAAAGAAAATGAAGATAAAGAACTGCATTTGATTGAATGGAGTGATGATTCAGATGAAAAACATGAACCAATAGCATTAGAAGACAGTGATGAGAAAGAACATATAGAATTGGAAGACAGTGACTATTGTGTTGAAGAAAATGAAGATTCTGATGAAGGAACCCCATCTAAATTTATTATTAAAAAATCAGCATTGCAAAAAAAACAAAAAGGCTCTGACAAACCATTCCCACAAAAATATATTATAAAAAATGAATCTGAAAAAGAGCGAAAAAGTAATAATGAAGGAAAGAAAATTAGTGAAAAAGATGTAAAAAGTAAAAGCAAACAATCTAGCAATAAAGAAAGGACTATTAACAGTGGTAAAGAAGACAAAAGTACTTTAAATGTGAATGTAAATACAGTGGTTACTAGTGAAAACATATTAGAGCATGGTCAAGATAAAACAAGTAGAAATGTAACTGAAGATAAACAAATAAAGTTACATAATGAGAACAGTATTCAAGAAATAGAATCAAATTCAAGTGATACTTGCAGTGAGAGTGACTTGAGAGAAGCTGCAAAACTTTGTAGAGTAGATATCTCTGATAGCGAACCCGAAGCCGTTAACATTGATGATGGATCTAATGATTTATGTAAGTTTTAATCTACTAATCTATTAATTTAATACGTTCAGCTTAAACCCAAATAAAACAAACTGAAAAAATAGACCTTCAATGTACGTTTATTTTCTCATATTACATTAATTTCATTTACATTGTAAAATGTAATTTTTTATAGATTTTAATATTGATTACAATGGACATAAGATATTAAAACAGTTTTAAACTGTTTAAGATGTAAAATAGGTACCATTTTGAAGCAAATGAGTTTGCTGTGTTATCTTACCAAAGTTATTGGTTCACAGTTTTATTATAAACTTTTTTCTTAACCTCCGTAACTTTATGTCAGTCAGTCAGAGATTATTGAGAGCGAAGGATCAGCATTAACAGTAAGGGACTTATAGCAGTAACTATAGTCCTGAACCTATGACTGACCTTGAACGGCATAGAAATGCAGCGGTCTTAGCCACTTCAACCATTGAGCCCACTTATTTTGAATATAGAATGCTAACACGTACATACAAAATAAATATATTTAAAATATGTATCATCCGCTCAAAACATATTTGAGAGGTTGAAGTCATCATTGGTGATATTTTATAAATGTTACTTTATTTTGAATGTGTCTTAAACAATCCCATAATAGAATTAAAAGTTTAAGAAAATTTATATCTGCATCTTTACCTTTGTTGAATTGTTCTGAAAATATCATGGTGGCGAACTGGTTATCAAAATAAACATGGTTTCTCTGGAGATTTTTATAGCTTGCAAGCTACAAAAGCTTGACTTCTGAAGGTGAGTAACCTGTATCATTACTCCTACTGTTAGAAGAGTACAGTGACTCTAGTTCGGTTACTTCACGACCGGTTCCTTGGCCAAACAAAACGAATAAACCATTTGTCATTATACAGAAGAGCTATGTATTAGAAAATGTTTTAAGAGTTTTGTAACTGTAAAAAAATGAACTAAACTAAGCCTACTAGACTGTTGAGAGGAACAACTGTAGGCATACTATAGGTGTACCAGTAACACAAAAATATCCTATAAATATTTACTCATTTCTTAAGATTGTAATGTACACCCTGACAATCTCTACATAAATATTTTATATTTTTTTAATTGTTGACCATTTTAACTTTATATCTTTTAGCCCTCTTCATAGGCTCTGAACTACAGTTAAATGAAACCACTTATCAATATTGTAGACTAAGAGATGTATTTACAAAAAGGTAGCATTTTAATAAATTTTTGTATACATGTCCTATCATCCTAAGACTGTTTTAACATATTTTTTATGCATTTTTAGCTGATTCAAATGCCAAAAAGTCTACTCAAATAGTCCTGCCAACGAGACGAAAAAAAGAACCTACTCCAGAACTATGTATTATAATGGAGTCAGTACCATCAAAACCTCCTCCTCCTGTTTCAACATTTCAAGAAGGACCTGTAAAACCAATAGTCCGAAATCTTGTTGCAAGTATGCCAAATAGAAAACCAGTAGCTAATCCTTTAATGATGCATTCAGTGAATCCACTAAACAGGCGTGAGGTAACCAGGCAACCACAAGCAAACATTAGACCAGTCATGAGGCCTTCAACCGTTGTGCATTCAAATCCTCTACCTGTAATCAAATCTATTGTATCTTTGAATCCTTCATTTAGTCAACGTGTAGGGTTTAACCCATTATATGCTTCCACCCCCAATAAGATCCGGCCTCAGCCTCAGCAAAAGTTTAATCAAAATATTCCTAATGAGGTAAGTTAAAGACTGCAATAATTGTTTTTACCAACTTAATTTCTGTTATTTTTAAAAAGTCTGAGAACGTTATTGTAAGTTTTTTTTATTTCTGTCTAATTAAATAATTTAGATATGTTTGGTTGACTAATTATCGAAAAAAGGTTAAAGTTATTGAAAAAGGTTAATTATCGAAAGAAGGTTAAGGGTCTAAAATATTTGAACCTAACATAGTTGTTGGGTGAAAAACCTCTGTAAACGGATGCCATTTTAACAATGTTTTCACTACAGGAACAAACAAATATGTATAAAGTAATTGTATACAATAATGGCCACTCCAATAGTGTACTTTCTAACAGACATTCACTAATAATAATATGTGTGGTAAATAGGCAGTGTAAATTGTTTTTGATTTTTTTTTTTTTTTTTGCTAAATGATTTACTCCAAAAGCAATAATCCAAAATATAAAAGTGCGGAAAGCACCATAAAAATCATAAATAAAAATGATCTGCATAACCTCAAAATTGCTACCATGCTATAGTACATAACATGTTTTTGCCAAATGATAAAAAGTTTATCAAAAAAAAAACTCAAGACCTAACTAACATAGTTGTTGGGTGAAAAACCTCTGTAAATGAATGTCATTTTAACAATGTTTTCATTACAGGAACAAACAAAGTAATACGTATAAAGTAATTCCTATGAAGAGAATGTGATAATGTGCATGAGCTGTAAGTCGGGGTAGGAAATCTAGTATGTCATGTAAACAGCAATGATGTCATAATTAAGTTCCTTAAAAAACAGACTACAGTCATAAGTAGGCCTAATCTTTAAAAAAAAATATTTTCTACGGGTGAATGTGTCAATTGGATAAAAAGGTGTATAATAAAAGAAAAAATATTCAAAAAGCACATTTGAAAAAAAACAACTTACATTGTATAAATACCTAATTTTTATTATTTTTTAACCAATAAATAAAAATAAAATAACCAATAATCAAAATTTACCGGGTTATTGTTCTTCAGTAATAGTGATTAAAAATTATACACAATTAATTAATTGTGTTCTCTGTTTTAGGTATTAAGGACTATTCTTTACTTATAAATAAAATATTTTTAATGTAAATATTTCAAGTACAGTTTAAAATTTCTCAAGAATCGTAACATATTCCAGGCCTTAATAGTAGTTTTTCCATGCCTTTGTAACTGCAGTTGTAAACAAGGTTGTAAGTTACTTTACAAAATATAACTAATTAATAAATGTATTTTTAAAGGAAAGTGCAAAGTTGCCAAGGATGACTCCTCAAACCAGAGTATCACAGTCTGTAATGCCAAACAGGGTTCAGGCTCCGCAACCAAGCAATAGCTTGCAAACCAACAGAATAATTGCGAATGGCGTTAAAAGGCAACGAATTGTAAGAAGACTACAAAGTAATAAAGTACCTCCAGAGGAAGATGTTATAGTACTAGATTAGCTTTTTTAATAACACTTGTAAATACTTATTATACTGATGTTATATTATTGTATTTCACATTTAATTTATATTTATTTGTAATCAGTGTCTTTAAAAGTTATATAATGCTCCTTTTTTATTCTTATCTAAATATATTTTAAATAAATTATATAATTAATGATAATAAATCATTTCCTGATTGCAAAACAGTATCTGAATTTGAAAAACAAATTCCTTACTTGCATCTAAATTTTGGCCTACTAATTTTGAGAAATGAAGTCAATTTGTAGGTTTTTTTATAGCTACTACAGTCGATTTGTTTTGGAAAGTACAGTAATTAAATGTACGAAAGTTTGTATATTGTTTTTGCACCATTTATTTGTATATGCTACTTATTAAGCATTAGTTAGAATATTGCATGCAAATGTACTGCATGGCCACTTGTTTCTTTTCAAATTGTGTTTTGTTGACTTTCACTGCAGCAAATAGAGGTGTTTGTAAATTATAAATATAATGATAACAGAACCTATTTAGGCCATGTAAAACCGGCGGCATAAAATGTGTATAAATGTGAATTATTTGATTCAAAATAAAATGATTTTTTATTATTTTTAATTATCAAGATATTTTTTAATTATATTTCTAACAAAACCAAAAATAGACTGTTATTAAGTATATATAGAAAATACTTTTTTTATCATAAACATTAATTATTATATAGTATTACGCTGTATGTATATATCGTAATTTTAAATTGATAAATTTATGTAGACATTAAAAACTAGGGTTGCCAGATGGTATAAGTATAATAGAAAAAGAGAACACGCAAACTTCTAAAAGAATCCATATATATATATGTTTTATTGCAATAAATGTTTCAAACCTAATATGTAATTTTTTCACAAAAAAAACTGGTTTTAGCAACACTAAATATTGTATGACTTAGTTAAAGTGACAAGAAATTACCATTTAAAAGTGTGAAAGAGAAAAAGTTTGAGTGAAATGGAAGAACCTGTAGCTGGTTGGCAGATTGGGTAGATAAAGTGCCTTCACAATTACTACTGCTGATAAAGGCACAACTTAGCTGTCAACATTTGTCATTCTGTTGAAACAACATAGTTGTGTTCCAGATTGAGAATTATGCTGTATATTTAGTCTATCATAATACACTTCGGCCCAGAGAATGTTGTTATTGAGAATATTACCCCCTCACTTTTGATAGATAAGAGATAGGTGCGTTATATCCTCCAATTTGTGAAATATGTAAGAAATACTGTATATAGATTTAGATTACACATTTCTTTATTTGTTTACTAAACAAAGTACAGTAGAGTCTCAATTGATGATCATTGTGGGTACTGTTGGGGTGATGGATGACAGAATAGATGGAACACAGAAATATATCACCTGTACTTTCAACAGTCGATAAATATAACATATACTCTGTAGCATAGAATGTTACTGTTTACTAAACAAAGTGTACTGTAGTAGAGTCTCAATTGACGATCATTGTGGGTACTGTTGGGGTGATGGATGACAGAATAGATGGAACACAAAAATATATCACCTGTACTTTCAACAGTCGATAAAAATAACATATATTCCGTAGCATAGAATGTTATTATTTTTGAAAATTTAGTAAAACTCTACATTTCGTACTTAACTATAATTATGTATTATACAAATTTTACATACATAGATCTTTAATACAGTAAATTATATGTACTTTATTTTTCCACAAGTATTCATGTAACATATGCGAGAGCACAGCATGCACTACTCTTTCAGAATTTGTTGACATTATTTGACTATTTCTATTTCATTCCACTAGGTGATAGGATCGTTTACTTTTCAGTATTAATGTTTGCTTATGGTAGCAATTAGTGTCAGCTGCAATCACTTATGCTATAAATAAGTCGAGTCCAGTTACAATGTTTTGTTTTGTCTAGAAGGTTACTTTTATTATTTATTGCAAATTATTTACTATGGAAGACTTTAAAAATGTCAAATAACAGAATAAGCTGGCAGTTAATTGAGGCTCTACTGTTGGTAGAATATATTGATCTTTAGATTTTAAAATTCCTCAAGTCCAAAAATGTGATTCTTAGTTTGAATATGTTTTTTGTGCATTGATTGATCTTAATTATATTTGTTCTGTTGTAGGGTTTTTGTCAAAGAACTTAAAAATCAGATTTTTAAAAAATTAGCTCTCGTTCTGATCATATTTTTCCCTATAAGTACCCAAAAATATGTGAGACAAAAAAATGATTTTAGAGGTATTGAAAAAACTGAAAATTCAATTTCAACTCAATGTTCATCGTATTTTGGATGCATAGTACGAGGGCTGTTTGGAAAGTAGGTTCCGTTTGAGGTTAAAAATAATCACAACTTTTTATTACACATTTGACAGAGCATACCTTAAACTATTTTTCAATATAATTACTACCTACATTTAATTATTTATTATACTTATGAACAAGCTTTTCAATACCCAATAAATAAAATTCCGCTACCTGTTGACAGCGTCCTTCAACTCATCGTCGTGTACAAAGCACTGGGTGATCAAATGGAAATCACTTGGGACTAAGTCAGGGCTGGAGGGTAGGTAGTCGAAAATATCCCACCTAAAACCGTTAGAAGTTTATGACTTTGTGTTTCAGAGTGAGGCCATCCATTGTTGTGAATCAAAAGAATGCTTCGGAGGTCAACATTCTCTTCCTTTTGTTTTGAATTACTCTCCGCAGTTTAAAGTAAAGTTTCAGTGTATACTGTAGTTTTAATCCGTGTGACCCATTCCATGAACTCTATCAAAAGAATGCTTTTCCATTTCAAAAAACCCGTCATCATTAGTTTTTTTTTTTTTAAAGTTTGGCGGTCTTAGTTGGCAGGTTTAGCAATGCAGTGTGGCCCACTCCTTCGATTGATTTTTTCCACATTTGCATAGGACATCCACGTTTTATCACTTATCACTGTGTGATCCAGTAGTTCATAACTTTCATTGTACCAACTAAGGAAGGTTAAGGCATATCTCAATCTGTTCATTTTTGTTTACCCAATGAGCACAAAATTTTGTGGTACCCGAGTTTCTGGGTCAACTTCAGAAAGGACAGTCCATTACATCTGCAGTAAACACTCCAAGAGCATTGTAATAATGAACTTCTGATTTTCTCTAACTTTTTCATTGATTTTCTCACCTAGAGTTAGCCACACTTCTCTCTTTATCATGAATATTAGCACTCCCTTCCTGAAACACCATTTTTTTTTTTTTTTTTTTTTTTTTTTTTTTTTTTTTTTTTTTTTTGGTGTTTAACGTCTGACTGTTGTGCACACTTGGGCTAATGCAGACGATGGGATGATGTATTTTTTTTTTTTAAATGGACTATTGTGCACACTTGGGCTAATGCAGATGATGGGATGATTTATAGTATATGAAAATGCCAAGCCCTCGCCAGGAATCGAACCCGGGTTCTCGGGGTGAAAGCCTAGTATGCTATCCATTGGGCCACCGAGGCGGCTCACAGTCAGTGGGACTGTCAATTGTGGCAGCAGGATTATTGCTTGCAGAGGCCAATTTGATCACAGGTTTGGAGCACTCAAAATGGTGTAGCAACCTTCACAGTGTTAAAGCCAGATGTACGCTGAGCCAGGTTACTCATCACCACCGAGAACATGCATCTATCACCATACTTTCACAAACCATACCATAACAGAACTTAATTTCTGAACAGCCCTCATATTTAAAGTTTCATAGACTAATTCATTATATCAAATCTGAAATAATGGAAATTTATGGTTCAGTTGTATGTATACATGCAGTTGCTTTTTTATAATTGTATTATTCTGCTTTCAACTTATGCTTTTTAAAAGAAGGAAATCTTTCTTGTAAAATTTCAGCCATTAATTCACTTAGATGTAAAATAAAACTGAATTTTGAAACTGCTAAAAATCAATAATATTTCTTAGATTATTGTTAACCTGTATGAATACAATTTTAGAACTTAATATCTAAATCCAGGGAGATATGGACAAACCTTACTAAATTTCTTGATAAATAATATTAATTTAAATTGACAGTCAATATGAAATTATTCAGATTAATGAATGGACAAGAGTAATCTTAATTAAAAAATCACAGTTTTTTCTCTGAACTAAGATATGCTGGTAGATTGTGTCATAAGTTTTAATGATGCAAATATTTTACAATTATTGATGCAAACATTCATCACAGCTATTTAAAAGAACTTTAAATGAAATATCCAAACAAAACATATTTGTTACTCTTTTTAAAATTTCATTTCCAGAGCTATCAACACCAAAACCTTGACTGGTGGCAGTCTGGGGTTACTTTTATTTATTTATTTTTTAATAAAATATGTTTAAAATTAGTCATTTGGCAATTCTAGGGTTAACTTGCATATATATTAAATAAGAAACTAGTTATTTAAATTTGAATTCTTTTGTGCATGTTGCCAAGCAATTTAAAGTTACTTTTCATAGTTTGAATTTCAAAGAAATTAAATCTACGAGTATTTATTTATATTATTTTGTATTTGGTTATTACTGTGAATGCATATTTTTTTAAAAAAGCCTGTAATGTGAAACTAAACTTGTAATTAAACAATGATATTGTGTAATCCATGTTTTGTTTATATTCTCTTCTTTCCTGACATAAATAACAATAAATCATAATTTTAATATAAAAACACAGCATTCTCATGTGGGGGGGGGTGTTACTATTTAGGTATTACAAAAATTGTAGACCAAATTACTGTAATTGGTAATTGGATAAGAAATTTTAAAAATTTAGATCATATTTTGACAACGTACATCATATATAATTCTTATAACTACTATAATATTCAAATATTGATTTACTATTACAATTTCATTTTTTGTAATTAACCAAGAAGATACTATAGGTTGTAAAATAAAAAATGGAGAAAACACTTTCACAGAACACGTGTCTGCATCAACTAGGCAAAGGCTATGTTTAAACTTTGTATTAATTTCAAAAACTACTGCAGAGCACTAACCTATTGTGTTTTAGATGCACAGTATGTTCAACATGTGTTAACAACATGTTCTGGTTCTGGAAAACATCAAACCAACCTGTATTTAAGCATGTGCTCCACTCAAGTATGTGAATCAACCAAACCCACATTGAAAATGTCTTCTGGTTATTAGGATGACCTTACATGAATTGCTTTTTAGATTTGTATAATTGTTTCTGTAGTTTATGAACATATTGCTATTGATTTAGCTTTTAGTGGTGGCCTTTTTTTAGACTGTTTAGCAGCAACTTTGATTGTCCCACTGAAGGGGAAGCCATAAAGGATTTGTGTATATACTGAAGTAACAGTGACTGACTTAATTGCCAGATACATACAACACAGTGAAATCACAGATGGCTTGAGTTTAGTTCAGCAGATTGTCACACAGTGCTAAAATGCAAGAGTGAGATGTAGCGGTATCCTAACATCCCACTGCTGTAGAACAATTAGGATAGAAACAATTGACACAAATCAATATCTGTTTACACAACTTTGTCGGCATGTGAGCTGTTTACAGTAGTTGTACCATGAAGACGTGTTGCTTTACTCAAATCTGACAAGGGAGTAAGTAAAGATTCTGTTTTTTGGAGCACCACAACCCTCAATCTTAGCGTTGTAACAAAACTAAAGGTCAGAGTGATGCTACTAGCCAACCCTGCTGATCTGTCTTAACCTTGCTTGACGGAATAAGTATTTGAACTTTTTTTTTGGATTCAGTATTTACCGAGCATAGAGAGACCGCTGAAACAGTTTTTCAAGACAAATTTAGGAAGGGAATGAAATGACAAAAAAGGATGGGGGTCAAAGGGTACTGTGGTAAAGGTAAAAGAGTAGTAAAGGTGGATGAAGTGATGAGAAAGATAGTAAAGAGGAGGTTTCATCAGCCAGCAGCAGTTTGAAAATTTTGGTGACGGGTCTGGACAGGGTACCTGAGGTATTGCAAAATGTTATGACCTGGGTTATCTAATCGTTGCCAGGATTCGTAGTGATGATACAGCCAAGAATGGATTAATGGGTCATGGATAAGCACCAGATCACATACTTCACCCATTTGAGTCTCTGCTGTTGAATGTATAACTCTTCACTACTGCATTTCTAAGGCTAGAGGCCGCCTTGGTGGCCTAGTTGATAGCGTACTGGGCTTTCACCCCGAGGGCCCGGGTTCGATTCCCGGCCAGGGCTTGGCATTTTCATATGCTATAAATCATCCCATCATCTGCATTAGCCCAAGTGTGCACAATAGTCTGACGTTAAACATCAAAAAATATATCTAAGGCTAGGGAAAATGTTAGGTTTTTACCAATTTTTTAATTGGTTCACTGGTTTATACATAACATCAGCTTCCGGAATGGCACAGTTAGCAGTTGACTGATCAGGAAGTGGCCTGGAGTTAGGACAGTAAGCTTCAAAGTGTCATTAGAGAGAGCAGTCAACAGTCTGGAATTTAAGATCACCTCTATTTTTGTTGTTAGTTTGCTAAGAACCGTAAGATTGCACATTTGATTTCTTAGGACATGGGTTAAATGAAATTTAATGCTTTTTACAGCTGCTTTCCAGAATTCCCCTTGGTAAAGCACTGCTAGTGATAAGAAATGGAATATTATTTTATTGTTGGTCGTAAATCGAGCAACGGATTCAGTTGTCTTCCTTTATTGAATAACACATTATTGTTGGCAGCGCTAGTGAATTTAGTACCACAACTGTACAAATCTGTGCATAACCTTCTTCAGGGCATGAACCTGTTCAAAGTGCTTAAAAAAAGGCTTCAATGGGACAGATCTAGAGCAAGTTAAAGATATATGGCCTTTGTGGTAAAGCAAACAAATTTGCGTAGGTATACCTTGACTACCTTCGCAGAATGCAGTAAATGGATTTTGGCATGAATTGGTCCTTGCGAGTTCCATACATGATTTGAGAACAGGTCGTACGGGGATGATCTTCTAGTGAAACTCGGAAAGACTGCCACAGAAACTCATTCTTTGTTGAAAGAATTGTAAGATGATAAATGTTTATCACCCACTCAGGTTTTTGAATATTTGAACGGTTTACATAAGGGCAACAAAAGAATGATGATGACTCATATCCAGGACAACCTTCGACGTCAATGATGGACAAGAACATTGAACAAATTTACAATTTAATCAAAAAAGGTCATCAGTTAAGTATTCAGTGTGTTGCTCAGATTGTCAGAATTGAAAAATAATCAGTTCCGCAGATTTTGCATGAACATTTTAAAATGAAAATGTTTATTCAAAATTTGTTGTCAAAAATCTCACACGAGAACAGATTTTTTTTTTTTTTTGTGTTTAACGTCCGACTATTGTGCACACCTGGGCTAATGCAGACGATGGGATGATTTATAGTGTATGAAAATGCCAAGCCCTCGCCGGCAATCGAACCCAGGTCCTCGGGGTGAAAGCCTAGTATGCTATCCACTAGGCCACCGAGGCGGCTGGACGAGAACAGAAAGGACTGTCGAATGAACATTTGTGCTGACACTTTGAAATTCACAAAAGAGACCCTAAACTTTTGGAAAGAGTAATAACATGTAATGATTTGTGGTTTTTTACTTACAGTCCAAAAACTAAGTGCCAATCAATGCACAGGAAGAGTCCGCAATCACCGAGACTGAAGAAAGCTTAAATGTCCAAAACAAAATGAAAAGCCATGATGATTGTGTTTTTCAACATCCATGGAATAGTATACACAAACTGGGTGTCTGAAGGTCAAATTACGGATAAGAATTATTACTTTGAGGTCCTAACTACTCTCCACAAACGAATAAGAAGAAAGCGACGCTAGCTATGGAAAAACAAGTCAAGACAATGCACCAGGCCATACTGAATCGGTTGTCGACGTTTTTTGCTAAGCACAGGATCCCTATGTTGGAACACCCACCCTACACACCAGACCTTGCTATATGTGACTTCTTTTTGTTCCTGAAAGTGAAGTCAGCATTGAAAGGAACAAGTTCTTTGAGACAGCTGCAGCTGTGAAAAAAAGCGATGTAGACATTGAACATGCTTACAGAAAATAACTTGCTCTGACCAGTGGAAAATTTGCATGGAGCAGTGAAGGGTACTTTAAAGGTACCTTGTAATGGTACTTTAAAGGGGTTAGTTTTAGCTGCACCTTGTTAAACACACTTGAACTACATTACATTACCACTTTATTGATTAATCAACTGTTACAAATTTAAAAGGCACAATAAACCTAATGTATATGGTAATTTAATCATACATTGAGAAGGAACTTTGGTGAGTGATATTTTTCCCCATTCAAAGTCAACATTCCATCAGAACTTTAACCATCCAGCCTGAGAACAGTATCAATCAATATTTTTATAAATCTTGCTATAAACAGTGATCACTTATTGTATAAATAAAGAACTAATTTAATCATTGTACCATAGCCAAATTTTTTTATAATATTTAACACAAAACACGACAAAATAACAAACAAAAAATCATGTTTATTTTATACAAAATTATTTAAATTACATTTAACGTATGATATCAGATTTATTCCTAAATTTAATGCTCAAGCTTTTAAGCTCAACGGCAAAAATAATAATTTTGTTATCAATCCTCTATTCAATTCTTCACAATAATATAGTATTTGAACCCTTCGCTACTTTACCGTAGATCTCTATTTTATTATCACGGTAATAAGTTTTTAATCAAACTATATTTAATTACACATATAAAAAATAAACTAAAATTAAATGTTATTAGAGTACATACAATGTAATGAAAAAGGAAAACAGACGATGCAAGAGTTTTTAAATAATATTCTCTGGGATGCAATGATCAAACCAATGTTATTCAAGCATTTGGTTATTTACAATAAACATATATTAAAATTAAGAAAAGGTCATAAGAGTGCCCTGAAAGACATAAATAAACTTGAAAATTATTGTAGACGTTCAATGAATCAGAATACAGCTATGGCATTGTGACATATCTCATATGAGTCGTTAACTGAAACCTTATTTATACATGGCAATTTTGGCTTCATGTCAGTATTTTTAGCTAGATTTTTTACCAAAAATTGAGGTGTACAAAATTATTACATTTACTTGCTGATACATACAAGCATGTTGGTTCCGTGTATTTTGAATAGTTAAATTTTTATGATAAAATAATGCCAACTATGTTTTGACTGGTGTAGACCAGTGGTCGGCAAACGTGTCATCCAAAAGAGCCAAATATAAAAAAATAGAAAATTGAAGTTTATTCAAAGAGCCATTTTTTTAAACTTAAGCATTGCTTTAGTAGACACACTTTTATAAAAATAATTAGAATTAACAGTACACTCTCGAGCTTGCCTTTGCTAAATATGTATTAGTTTAACTAATGGTACATTAAATAAAACTTCGTACCATGCTTATATAAAGATAATATTATTTAAAAACATAACAAGTTAAATAATGTAAAAGGTTTCCTTAAAAAAAACTACAAATACTCCACTAATGTGAACAATGGCCTTGCATTTCCTTGGTAAGTAAGGGTGTCAAATTTGAATGTTATTGTCTCTAAATCGGTATAAAGACGCTAAAATTTTGAACTCCACAATTATTTCTTTTTAAAATCCAGCAACTGCATTTTAATGTTACCAATATCAATATTAAATGGTGAAAACTTTATTTTTGTTACCCTGGCATTCAGAGGTTGTAACGTAAAAACGCTTTCGTTACGACTAAACGCCGGATAGCCGTCCACATTCACAGGCTTCGTCCAGGGTTCAACTGTAGGTAATGTTTTTGGCTCAGTTATAAATTGGGCTCATTGACAAAAATCAATATTTCATGATTTTGCTCACCCATGTTTAAGTCATCATCGGGTGGTCGGCGAAAGACTCCCCAAAATTATCGGGTGGTCGGCGGAAGACTGACCCAATGTTATCGTGGGCGGTCGGCGGAAGACTGACCCCTTTGCAGCCACAGCGGCCTCCTTTTATACTGTTGAGCAGCCTCCTTTTACCTGTTCTTGAGAGTCCCAGAGCGATCAGCGGTTCTTCCCAGCGTAGCTAATGGGAGCCCTTGAAAAACCTGTTCTTAGTCAGTCGGGCCCAGAGCTCGGATCATACTGAGCGTACACGTTGGGCGAAAGGTTCTTCCCAGTATAGATAATGGGGGAGACTAATCGAACCCTTGCAAACTCACCTTTGCATTTGTTGCTCTCTTGCCTGATAGGCTACAAGCACGTTGAGTTACCCTCTCAAACTGACCTTTGCACTGTACCTATCTACAATCGTCAACTGACCTTTGTCAGTCGGTTTGCTACCTGATTTCAGGCTACGTAGATAGTAGATGTCTGTCTTCCATCTTCTTCATTTGAGTGGGGATGGTGGTAGAGTGCTTGAATTTTAGTAACAGGGTTAATTTTTAACCTGTTACTAAGTTTTTTAACAAAGACTAACGTCGCGTTGCTGTTTTTAAAGTCTTTGAACCTGATGAGAAAAGCTTCCTTCATATTTAACAGTGTCGTTTTGAAATATCAAATGTCAATATTGGACTTACTTTCTCGACAATATTTCAATAGGCATGAAAGTGTATTAGAGTTTCTCTTTCAAAATGTTCGGTAAAAGTTAACAATTTGTTTTCGAATGAAATTACTTCTTCTAATATCGAATAAAATTTCTGTAGGCTTGCGTTTCAAAAAGTTTATTCATCTCTTACAAGGCAAGTTAATGAATAATATTCCATGCCTGCACTAAAGATTTCGTGGAAGAGCCGCAGAAAAGGAGTGAAAGAGCAGCATGTGGCTCGCGAGCTGCGGTTTGCCGACCACTGGTGTAGAACCATGATGTCATATCCATTTTTGTAAGCTGTTTGTTTACATCTGTTTTGTACTGTGTTTTAAAAATTTGATACAAATAGAATTTGGTTAGTTGTTTTGAAAATTGTGAATTGTTGCATATACACCAATATTTTGTAAGAGCCCATAAATCAGCCCCCTCGTTTGTTTGCTTCAACACCCATTTAGTTCAGATAAATGAAATATTGTTAGTGTATTCTTTAAAATTTATTTATGAGATTCTGTGAAAAGTTATTTAACAGCAGTAAGTGCAGCGGTAATTTGTGAAAGCTAGCCGAGACAAAAACCACACTGAACCAAAGATTTTATAGCATTATAAAGTTTAAAATAAATCAATAATTTGTTCATCACATATTGCATAATTTATTTATAGAATGCTGGGATACCTGGCAACCTCCCAGTGTACCTGAATGCAAAGCTCTATGTGGACATACATAATTTCCTTAGCTACTCATAGGAACATGAGTAAGAACATAAAATAGAATGAGTGGGAACTCATCACACAACAAAAAGCTGGCCAAATAAGGTACAACATCCATGAAGAGTCAAAAGTAAGGGGGAGAAACTGAGAGGCAATTATAAATGGGGGGAATTATCCACTTAAAATCCTCTCCAAATCCTAGACTTTATGAAGGGATTAGGACTGAAGAAGACGCTGTTATCTGAGTATTTCAGGAATATAGAAGGGACACACAGTAGATCTACAAGGTCGCATTGCAATAGTAACCCTAGGAATGTATTAATTCATTCATGCTGGGATTAGATTAAATAAAACAGAATCTATTAAATCAAACACTGTTACTGAAAAGGTTAATTTGTGATGCTTTTTTGTGTGACCAATAAGTAAATGACAATATCTTTGTTATGTTATTTATACGAGATTGACTTTGTTTTTAAATTGTTCTTTTTCATTATCTTGTTGGTTTAAAAAAATCACCAAAAAGATTTGCAGAACAGTTTTTTTTTGCTACTATAACCAGTTAAAATAATATGTGAATAACACTTAAAGTGAGTTAAGATAATATTATCTTTAACGCCTATTGATAGCAGGAATCAGTATTTTATTTAACTTCACTCTGGCATGTATCCAGAAATTCAAATTTCTTAATCAGCTCACTACTTTCTGTCATCTTTAACATTACTTTTTTGTATCCTTAAAAAACGAATGTGTACTGTTAAGTTCAGAACTGCTGCATTGAAAGGTGAAATGCATATCCAAGACATAAAAAATCCCTCCTCCCTCTAAAAAAAAAGTTGGACTATGAACAGTTATTTACATATTTACACCAGCCCAGTAAAACAAAAATACATTTTAATTTAATTTGTCAAATAACTTTACCATTTAAAAGCTGCAAATGTTTCAGTTTACACTTTTTAATTCAATTTCAAAAACAAGGGTACTGTCTGCTGGAATCAAAGGAGGTGATCCCTTACTTCCATAACTGAAACAAAACATCAAACCATTATAAAATATTACCACTGGATTCCATGATATGTCAAAATACCCAGCTAAATTAATCCCATGACTACTAATGTAATACTGTAAGCAAATGTAATCTAACATTACGACCAACTAGGGTGTACCATCTATAATAATTCATATTGCCTTCATTTAGATCTTGTTATAATTATTCAAACAATTTGTATGAGTATTTATAAATGTTCCAATATTTTTCAATATATAAGCATTTAACACAAATTATACAGCTAAATTCTTTATAAGTATAACATAGTTGGGTGCAAAAAATTTAAAGTATTTATGTACATACGCAACCATGTCAAATGAAACACACAATCTACAAAAATGTTGAAAAGTAATTTTATGATTTTTTTAAAAAAAGAATTTAAGTAAAAAGATAGGTACTTACTAGGTGTTTACAATAGGTAATATAATTGGGTGTGCAGCAAATATGAGAGTAGCTCTGAACAGAACAATGAAGGTTAACATGAGATACAAAATTATTGGTGCAAAAATATTATTTAAACGTTCTCATATTCAATTTATTTCCTAAAAAATCCGCTCTGGAAGTCAGTTGGTCCAACAAACAAAAAGGCTCCCCACAGGGGTTGCAGGCTAGCTGCACATATTGAGAGGATTAGACGTCCCTCACGGTACTCAAGTCTAACACACACTTACACTTGCAACACTACACTTACGACTTTAACACTTTACACTCACACTTACATTAAGGGAGGCGATAATAGCCTCAATGTGCTTTTCGCCTTAAAAAAAAACAACAAAAACAAAAAATTTTCTCAAAATTGTTTAATCAGATTTTGCTCAAATATTAGATTATCTCATATGAATTATGTAATCTATATCAGTGATGATAACCTTAACGGTTTTTCACTGGAAAAAAGTCAGTGTTGTAAACTTTAAAGAAAAGAAAATTATGATAAAAGAGTAAATATAAAAAACCAACAACCATTAGATTTATTATTTTATTTTTTTATTCCCAAACAAATAATTTCTATTGCTGAAAATTTACTACACTGACTTGATTTATGAATCTCCAAATTCCATCAAAATCTAATGAATCAATTTCATAAAATTAAGCCCAACTTGTTTTTTTTTATAGAATACATTTGAGTAAAAAAACGATTAAAATGATTAAAGCCAATTTTTGAGGAAAAATCTGATTTTTAACAATTTCATGATTAAAAATGAATTCCAAAACCCTTTAATTTAGAATATGAAAATTTTTTCCAGAAATAAGAACAAACCAGAAATGAAACAAGCTAAATTTCATTGAAATTGGATTCTACACAGTTAGTTTATTCTACACAGGCACATGTACATAAACGGATAGTAATCCAAGTAATAATATCTCTTTCAGACTCAGCAGATCTCAAAACGGAAAGATAACAGATAGATAAAAAGATAAGCCAAATAGATTTTTCCCGATCAACAAAATTTCTTTATACTTCATGAAGTAAAATATAATTTTACTGCAACTTCTGAAAATAGGTAGCCTTTGCAAAACTATTTTTATTCAGACATCCCAATTTGGTAAATACAGTGTTCCATCAAATTTAATTTTTTTCCCCCCGGCGAAAAATCGTTAAGGTTATCATCGCCGTCATGCAAAATGAAAGTATAAAAAAAATTTTAACAAAATTTACTGAAATAAGAAAATAAAACTACAACAAACTATAATAGTAAAATAAATTAAACAAAAATTTAAATAACAGGTATAACTATATTACAATAACAAATACTTAAGAACTAAATAACAATGAATAATGAATAAAATTTAATAGCAATTCGTAAAAGTATATATAACCATAACAGAAATAAAGTTATTTACATAAAATAAATAAATAAAATAACACAAAAAATTACAAATATAATAAATTAAATTTTATTTAAAACATTCAGACGATGAAGGAAGTCCAGAACCCAGTCAACAGCCGAGGCACTATCTCCCAACATTGTCTGCAAACAGTTGCTCAAGGTCAACAGTATTTTTAATTATCCTCAATTTGTTACTGCTTGTAGCTGCCCATTCATTTTCCCACTGTAGAAGAATTAAATGTTTTACGTGGCAAAGAAAGTCTGACACTATTACACGTGGAGTGCTTGGTGGCATAAAAGTTGCTTCCTTTGCCGCATTATCCGCTGCAGTGTTTCCAAATATTCCACAGTGACCAGGAATCCAGATAAATGATACTCTTGCACCTCGTAGTTCAAGTCTATGGACAGAGCACAGAATATCTTGAACCAGAGGGTTTACCGAATACATATCCCGGATTGCCTGGAGGGCACTTTCTGAATCAGAACAAACACGTAATGCAAACTAAATTCAATAGTGTTCAGAGCCTTTAAGATGGCAAAGAGTTCGGCTGTAAAGACACTACAAATTGAGGGTAATCCATACTTATACGTTTCGTCCAGTGAATAAAATGCACACCCAACATTATTATTCATCTTAGAACCATCTGTGAAAATAAATTTAGCAAATGGATATGAATTAATCAGTCGAAAAAACTCACGTTGATACACAATGTTAGGAGTGTTGTCTTTCAGGTATGTACACAAGGAGAAATCAAAGGTCGGCATATTCATTATCCATGGAGGGACAAGACAAAAGGACCTTTCAAACATTGGGGGTAGTTCAATACGAAAGTCTTCAAAAACACGGGTTGTTCTAATGCCAACATGGGCTGTAGCGAGCGGTCGGGATTCATAATATTGGTGCAACTGATTATGGAAAACGGTATTATAAGCAGGATGCCATGGTTTACATAATATATTACATACGTAACTTAATTGTAACTGCTGTCTCCGACGAGAGAGTGATGGTTCGCCAGCATCGACAAGAACACTCACGACGGGACTTGAACGGAAAGCACCAGAAACAAGACGGATTGCAGAGTTATGAACGGGATCTAGTTTCTTTAAAATCGATGGTCTAGCAGATGAATATACAATGATACTGTAATCAATTCGCGAACGAATTACAGCACGACAACACATCAACATACTGGTCCTATCAGCGCCCCATCGAGAACTACTAAGAACCCTCAACATATCGAGAATTTTGTTACATCGTAACTTTAAATCACGCACGTGAGGGCTCGAGGAGGACAGCCTTTCGTCAAATATTAGACCCAAAAATCGAACGGATGGAAAAGTCCGGAGCTGTATACCATCAAGATATAACGAAGGAGCTTGGATCTGCTGACGGCGACTGAAGGCAATGCACTGAGTCTTAGCAGCAGAGAATTTAAAGCCAGTAAATCTCGTCCATGTCTGCAACCTATTTATTACCAGCTGAAGAGTTCTTTCAGCTGTTGCCATATTTCTGGTGCTTACATAAATAGCAAAATCGTCCACGAAGAGCGAACATCAGACAGGGGACTGCACATTAGCGGTAATTCCATTGATTGCGATAGCAAACAAGGTAACACTAAGTACACTCCCCTGTGGAACACCATTCTCTAAGTGGAATCGATTTGAAACTGTAGCTCCAAGACGTATCCTAAAGTACCTATTAGACAGGAAATTTGTAATAAAAGCTAGAATTCTGCCTTGTATACCCCATGATTTTAAAATGTTCAGTATTCCTCTTCTCCAGGCCATGTCGTATGCCTTCTCTAGGTCAAAAAATACTGCAACAAGTGTTTGACACAAGAGGAAAGTATTTTGAATTGCAGATTCTAACAAAACCAACTGATCGATCGAAGATTGTCCTTGTCTGAAACCGCACTGTTCTTTGGATAGTAATTTATTAGTTTCTAAATACCAAACAAGGCGATGATTTACCATTTTTTCTACCAGCTTGCATAGCACGCTGGTGAGAGAAATAGGACGATAGCTACTTGGATCAGTTTTCTCTTTGCCTGGTTTAAGAACGGGAATTACTGTAGCTTCCAACCAATCGCCAGGGAATGTACGCTCCTCGTACATACGATTGTATATTTCGAGAAGAAATAACTTACCCGACGGTGGAAGATTTTTAATCATGTCGTAAACAAGGTTGTCAGGACCTGGAGCTGAATTCTTGGTGGACAGCAGTGCAGATTCTAGCTCAAGTAGAGTAAACAGACCATTCAGAGGAGAATCATCAGAAGTACCGATAGTGAAAGGCAATTTTTCTATTGCGCCTCTGTGTTTACAAAAGGTAGTGTTATAGGCTGCAGAAGAGGAAAAACTTGCAAAGGATGATCCTAAAAGGTTTACAATGTCGGAACCGTCAGAAACCAATAATCCATTCGCCTGTTGAAGTCCCATCAGGCCTACAGATGGAGGCGGACCACAAATGGAACGCAATTTCTTCCACACAACAGATGTAGGTGTTGTTCTACATATTGTTCCGATATACATCGGAATCCAAGAATCGGGTCCAAGAATCCTTTCTGCTTTGCCTGAATATTCTACGAGCTTTTGCACAAAGAATTTTATATTGCTCAAGGTTTTCACTTGTCGGGTTTCTGTTGAATCTCCTCAGAGCTTTTCTATGTAGACGTAACGCCTTCCTACACTCGTCGTTCCACCAAGGGACAGGTGGACGTGAAGGGCATACTGAAGTTTTTGGAATAGTTTTCTCTGCTGCTTGTAAGATGTTTTGAGTAAATTTTGACACTATAGTGTTTATACAGTCATTATATTCAATGTCTGGTGATACAAATTTCTTCATAAATTCCTCCCAATTTGCTTTTTTCAGAATCCAATGCAGCAGGCGCTGATCCCGATGAGCGAAATTACGAAATGAAATATTAATGGGAGTATGATCACTGCCGTAAAGATCAGGTAATACCGACCATTCAAACTTCGTTGTCAGAATTGAACTGCAGAATGACAAGTCAACAACAGTCCAATTGCCAGTAGATGCCGCTAAATGCATATGGGAACCGTTATTAAGAAGACATAAATTCAATTCGGACCTTATCCTCTCAATGCGTATTCCTCTAGAGTTACAAGTTGATGAACCCCATGCAGTATGATGAGAGTTAAAATCGCCTAATAATAATATCGGCGATGGCAATTGGCATATTAAGTTACGTACTTCATGGTTTTGGAAATTATAATTAGGCGGTAAATATAGGCTGCAGATTGTAAGTTTGAATGGTACGGTTATTTGAACGGCAACAGCTTGTAAAGGAGTTACTATATTCACAAGAACCGACTCGACTGAGTTGTGAACCAGAATGGCTACACCACCTCTGGCTCTTTCCTCAGCGATGAAATCTGCTCTGAAAACAGAATAACCCCTGAAACTGAAAATGTGAGATTCACGCAAGTGAGTCTCCTGAAGGCATATTATTAAAGGCGAAATATCCCATACCTTCAGATTTTCAATATGGCTTCTTACTCCATTAACATTCCATTGTATCACATTATTTTTTGAACATGCAGACATTGAATGCTTAGGTTTAAAATATATCTGGATTCATTTCGGATTCAAGATTATGAGTCGTAGCTTTATCAGAATCAATGGACATCGAATCACTACTGTGATTGATGTCCGACTCTTTAGAGATAGTAGTTTTGGAAGGAGGCACCTTGGAAGCAACTCCTTCCTTTGATTTTTTTTTCCTTCTTTATTTGTATTTTTTCTTTTTTGGACACAACCACTGGTGGGTATGTGTTAAATTTTCTAAGAAAATGGACTAGTCCAGAAGGACCGTTTTTAGACGAAGACTTAGTTCTTACGCCTAGATTGGAAGAAGATGGATTTGCTTCCAGAATTACAGGCCTCGGATTCTTTGTCACAAGGGTTTTAATAGCGACTTTCGAAAAGTCCTTTCCTTTTAAAGACTCTTGAGAGGAAGACATTTCAGACGATTTAGATAGCAAATCAGGAGTGGAAACCGCAGAAATCAGAGTTAGCAATTGAGTTACCTGTTCCGATAATGTTATTACCATTTTAGTTAGCTCTTCGCAATTAGCACACGATTTACTAGTAGAGGTGGCAGCAGCAAATGATTTACCTTCAATTATTGATTTTGAGCTTTTGAAAACCTTCCTTGCTTCTGAAAAAGATATCTTGTCCTTGGCCATGATAGAACCAATATGGTTTGGGGACTGAAATGGCTTTCTCGTCCTTAAACTTAGGGCAGTCAAAGGAACGAGCGGGATGGTCTCCACCACAATTCGAACACTTTGGAACATTTTTGCACTGCTCACTATCATGACCATTACCACTACAATTACCGCATACCTGATCCTTCCGGCATGTGGAGCTCACATGTCCAAAACCCAGGCATTTAAAACACCGTCTCAGGTTTGGAACGTATGGCCTTACCGAAAGGCGCTGGTATCCAGCATAGATATGGTCTGGGACAGTTAGTTTACCAAAAGTCAAAATCAACGAGGCAGTTGGTACTTTTTGCCCCTTATTGTTTTGGATAATACGGCACACGTCTACAACAGCTTGATTTGCTAACTCTGATTTAATCTCCTCCAGGTCTACATGGAGGAGATCTTTAGAGGTTATCACTCCCTTTGCTGAGTTCAAGGTTCTGTGCGGCTCCACAGAAACCTTGACCATTTCATAAAACGATGTCATTTTTAACAGCGATAGGCTCTGCTTATTGCTGTTAGTCTCAACCAGTAAGATCATGTTCTGCAGCTTCTTAATTGAAGCTACGGGACCTGCTCTTCCAACAATCGCCTCATGTATTAGGAAAGGGGACACTTTTGACAAGTCGGCCCCTTCCACCGAGTTTTTAAAAATTAAAAATTTTGGAGACGGCAGTTGTAGAGTTACAGCTTGCGTCTCCTTATTTCCTTGATTTATCTCACTTCCACTGCTAACAACAGACCCGTTGGAAACCGAACGAGGCCTGTTTAACACTCCTTTGGCGTTTTTAGTTAAGTTATCCATACTTTAATTTGCCGAGCGATTCATGAATGAAGATTTTTCGAACAACTGGCACAGGGTGCACCCAAACGACCACCAGCAGCCTAGGATACTCGAACTAAAGCGAGAATCCCCAATAAATTGGGGGGGGGACCTCCAGATATCCTGGAGCCGAAATACATGTCTGTCAGCACTCCAGAATATTTTAGGAATGGGTTCCAGTACAAAGTTACGGTTCCCCAAACCCAAGTACCACTGGCAGCCGCCCTCTATGTACTCACAAAATGCAACCATTTGTTTCGATAGACCCAGCTATGGGCTCCGACACCCATAACTCAACATTCATGTGCTTGCCAAGCGCCTATAGGTTGCTCGGTTCCAGAACCTGCCCCATTAGAGGTCCTCGGCAGTGCTAGGCACACATCAGGTTCCACATACTTGGCCCTGCCAAAGGAAACCAAGCAGAATTGCCACTCCCAGACGTAACGGAACAAGCGCAGCAAATCCCTAAATGTACGTGTGAGTGTGAAGTGTTTACATCATAAATGTAGTGCTGTAAGTGTAAGTGTGTGGTAGACTCGGGTGCCGCGAGGTTTGTCTAGGTCTTTTCACTAGGTGCAGCTAGTCTGCACCCCCCTCTGGTGTGTAAGTGTTTGTGTGAGAGAGTGTGTTTGTGGGTGTTGTGTGTTGTGTGTATGTGGAGTAAATGAGTGAGAGTAGAATGAGCTAGAGGTATGGTGGGGTCGCTAAGCCCATCAACTGCTCACGTCAGCTGCCTCCGCCGGCCCATCAAATTTCATACTAAAGTAATTTCTATTCTACTATATTCATTAATTTTTAAATGATCATCCACATACACAATTTATTTTAAGTGTAAATGTTATATAGAATCATAACCTCAGATCAATGTTACATATTGAAATTGTTACATGGCATAATGGTAGGAAGAAGAGGATGTAAAATATGCAGGATGTGGAGGAGAACATGATAATTCTGTGCAAGGAGAAACTCCATTCTAGGCAGGAATGGAGTTGTGAGGAAGCCAAACCCACCAAGTGTTGTAGGACCAAGGAAAAGAAAGAAGAAAATTTTACATTAAACAAAAAGCTGCAAACCATTTTTAAAGATCTTTAAATTTTTTAAGATAAATTTTTAAAATTAAAAGTTTCTTACTTTTTTCTAAATTTCTAGAACACACTAATAATTTATTATTTATTTTGTGGTAATTTTTTGAAAAAATTTTTAAAAAATTAATAATTTATGACAGCCAACACTTACGCAGCATTTGGTGGACATAAGACAACTCTTTTGCCTCCAACTTTCATGCCAGGAACACCAATATCCCATCCCTTGATCACTTCACCTCGACCTAAATTAAATTTAAATCCCTTTCCTTTCGTGTGAGAGTCAAAAATCGTATTACTTTCTTTCAGATATCCAACATAGAATACATTTACCTGAAATGTAAAATATTTAAATTAATAACAAAAAAGTTTCACATTTAAAAAATTGCAGTACACAGTTACCTTGCTGATATGATAAAAGCAAATTTCAAAAAGTAACATTTAATAAAAATCACTTAAACAAAAATTGAAATTTGTGTATGTTTTTGTATTTTATAATAAAACAAACTTTGACTGCCATACAAGTCATAACATTTTTACACGACCAAAAAAGGAGTGTTATGTTTTCAGTACCTGGGTAAGTACGTATGTATGGACGTTTTTGTATTTTATAATAAAACAAACTTTGACTGCCATACAAGTCATAACATTTTTACACGACTGCCAAAAAAGGAGTGTTATGTTTTCAGTACTTGGGTAAGTATGTATGTATGGATGTTTTTGTATTTTATAATAAAACAAACTTTGACTGCCATACAAGTCATAACATTTTTACACGACTGCCAAAAAAGGAGTGTTATGTTTTCAGTACCTGGGTAAGTACGTATGTATAAGGGTGGTCTGAAAAGTTTCCAACCTAACAAAGATACAAGACATTTTTTCAGAATTTTTTTTTTATTTTTCAACATAGTTTCCTTGTACCTCTACACACTTCTCCTAGCGATTCTCCCATCTCTGTAACCCGTCCAAATAGTACTCGGCATTTTTCTCTGCAAAATAATTGTTCGTGAAGGTGATTGCCTCTTCATTTGATGAAAATCTGTCCTCCGAGCGCAATTTTTAGATGAGGGAACAAAAAGAAGTCGCTTGAGGCTAGATCTAGTGAGTAAGGCGGATGGTCAAGCAGTTCAAACCGTAATTCATGGATTTTCGCCATGGCAACCGCTGAGGTGTGAGATGGTGCATTGTCTTGGTGAAACAGGATTTTCTTTTTCTGCAAATGTGGCCGTTTTTCCGCAAGTTCTGACTTCAGCTTGTCAAGTAATGATACGTAGTATGCTCCTGTAATGGTTTTTCCTTTTTGAAGATAGTCAATTAAAATAACTCCATGACTATCCCAAAAAACAATCGCCATCATTTTCTCAGCCGAAAAAACAGTTTTTGCATTTTTTAGAGCTGGTTCCCCCTTTGCAGTCCACTGTTTGGACTGTATTTTTGTTTCGGGCGTATAATAGTGTATCCAAGTTTCATCTACAGTAATTAATCGGCGCCAAAACTGGGATTTCTTGCGTCAACAAAGCATTGGAAATGTTCATTCGAACTCGTTTTTGGTTTAACGTGAGCAAACGCGCGGATAGCTTTCTCATGTCTAAATGTCGATTTAAAATGTGACAAACACATTCTTTTGACATGTTCATAACGTCTGCTATCTCTCTCACTTTAATTCGGCGGTCATCTAGCACTATTTGGTGAACTTTGGCGATGTTTTCATCGGTAGTTGCAGTTTTTGGACGTCCCAAACGTTCATCGTCTCCCAAGCTCTTATGGCCACGTTTAAATTCAGCTGCCCAAAATTTCACTGTGGTAAATGATGATGCACAGTTCCCATACACAGAATCCAACTCATCTATGATTTGTATAGGCGTATTGCCTTTCAAAAACAAATATTTAATGACAGCTCGATACTCGATTTTGTCCATTTTCATAAAAATACTCACATCAACTCACTCAAACGATTGTTACATAACAACTGCACGTCCAAAATGGCTGAAACTTTGGTGAGTGACTGTCAACAGATGAACAACGAAATTCGAGTGCTGCCACCGACGAGTGCTGCTATCTTCATCTTGAGGTCGGAAACTTATCAGACCACACTCGTATGTATTTATGTATGTATGTATGTTTGTTCAATCATAACTTCTTAACAGCTCATCTGATTTTGATCTACCTTAGCTTGTTGGATTCCTCACTTCACCAGTTGTGTCATGGGCTACATAACATTCATCTAAACCACCCCCCAATGGGATAAAATTGGGGTGAAATAGACAGGATAAACTTATAACTAATTTCATATAGGATAAATAAGTTGCTCGGATGAAATCATAAATCCTTAAATAACTAATATACTCATACATTCTTGAATAACTGATTTACAAGTGTAAAACATAATTACTAGAGTCTATACAATAGGAATTACTCAGATTCAACCATGGAAAGCAACTGAAAAACACTCACTTCGGAACCAATAGGCCTAGAATTACCACTCAAGTTTCAGCTGATTTAGGGAGTTGAGCTGGGAAAAATGACATCCTGAATTGGTGTTATAAAAATCATAAGGAATGGTAGATAATCTAGCAATAGGCTTTGTTCAAAGGTCAGGTTTGGGGATGACAATGACCATTCAAATTAAAGTAAATAACGAACAACGTTCAACCGTTGACGTGAAAAAATTTAATATTTCGAAAATTAAATAGGCTAATTAATTTCAATTGAAATAGAGATTTTTCAATCCCATACATGCTAACTCCAGTCAGTGTATGCCGTACATGGGGACAGGACCATAAGAGGGAACACATATCAGCGCCAGGACTTCGCAGAGCCAACTTTACAGTATTGTTCTTTTTTAAAATTGCAAGAAATGGCAAAATACGTAAAAAGGGTATTTTTTAGTGGCGTAGTCACTAAAAATGACTAAATAAAAATACTTACTTTAAAAAAATAAAAAACATTACACAAATTAAAAAAAAAATATACACAAAAATTATATATTTCATAATAAAAAAAAAAATGAAAATGTGAAATACAATTGATTAAAATGATGAAAATAAGGTAAATGATTAGAATAAATGCTAAAGTATATCTTCCGAGTATTTAGTTAATAAATTATGAACTTACATGTTAAGTTCATACAATAAATGCAGTTGGGGCTGTTTAGTTTTAAATTTTAAAAAAAGAAAGCCTATTTGTTTTTTTATTTATTACCAAACCATAAATTTATTTTGTTTTGAATTTAGTACTCTGTACTGAGTTATAGCTATTCAGTATTAAGAAACCTGATGAATCAAATTTGATTTCCTTTTTGATAGTTCAAATCAAATGATTTGTAACTAGGTAAGTAAAGGTTTTGTTTTATAGTACTTATTATTGTTATATAGTATAGCCTACTATAGTCCAGTCACTTAGTAAATGGCCTGCACGAGAATTCTCCTCCAGCTCCCTCCAAAAGTCCAGCGACAGAGTCTATCTGTGTTTACAACAATCTGAGTTTACAAACTGTTACTACTCACTAAATGTAAAGGAAAGGAGGGAGTTATGGTACGAGAGTGGGGTCTCAACCTCTCACTCACACATTTTTTCTCTCTGTCACATTGATGTTCTTAGCAGACTGTTTTCAAAGCAGCTGGTATATAGGAAGCTCTGCTCCTTTCTAGTGTTTAACATTAAACAACTAGCAACATTACAATAATCCTACTGCATATTAGATATTAGGTTTTTAAGTTCATAAAGTATATATTAATATTAACTGTGAATTGTTAAGGTATTATTTTAATAGCTTCATGACAGAATAGGCTTACACATAACATAGTCTACACTATATTTTTTTAAATTAAAGATTTCCTAAGGAAGGGGACATTACTTGTTTTCCAGATTTGGCAATAGCACCCTTTCCTAATTGTAAGTCCTTCACAACAACACCAAATTCAAGTGTTTTTGTTTGCAAAGAATGTACACCTGTATTGTTCGAAGAAGTAGTTGGGTTAATTTGGTTTGATGTTTCTGGTTTATTTTGATTATGTTTTTTCTTGCCATCTTTGAAATTCTGAAACAACAGAATTTAAAAATATATAAAGGATAAGCAAAAATAATTGTATTTTTAGTAGGTAAGGTTATCGGAAAAAAGCTAAACAAAACTAATCCTCTGCAATAAATACAATTTTAAAATAAAAAAAAACACATTTATATTATAGTCATACTCAAACGTAAATTATCCTTAACGATCTTAGGACCTTTAACCCTAGAAAAGTAGCGTTCAACAAAATTATGGTAAGGATAGTGGCATGAAATTTGATGTAGCCCTACAGGTCGGAAAGTGTGTGTGTGTGTGTGTGTGTGTGTGTGTGTGTATATATATATATATATATATATATATATATATATATATATATATACAGTATAGTTTTTACATGTGATTTTTTTTTTTAGCTGCAGTCGGAGGAAAATTTTTCTTTGGCTGGAGTCTCCTAAGACCTTCTCTACTGTTGTTCTTAGGTTATGGCTTATTTTTTTTTTTATTGAGTCATATTTCTTGCTAAGGTTTTGATTGGCTTTTGTGAAGATCTAGGCAAAAATCTTGTCTTGACAAGGGCTTATTACACAAGGTCATATTTAAATTGGAGTTCATTCCACTTATTCTAAAAACGTTGTGCAAATAAATGACGTACGAGTTCACAAAAGATTTATTTGCCATATTATAGAAAAAGCATAATGGCCATCGTTTGGTTTGGTTGGTCACAGGTGATGTTTTGGCACATTTGGTCCATTTTGTCAACTGCATCCCTTGTCGCATTGTAGATGATTGTAAAAAAAAAACAAACTCCAGTAAAACACAATAATTTCACAAATAAATATAAAGCTTATTATAGGTAGTGTCATGTAAAACGAATATACGATAAAATATGTTCAGACGGTAGAAACACATCAACCAGATTTACTACATCTAAGAAAATTAATCACACAAACACTAATCCCAACTACACCTACTCACAATGCTGACTGGTCAGCAACTGACTGCCTGAGGCACTATTAAGAGGAAGAGGGGTTTGAGTGGATTGGATGTAAGGCTTGTGATTATTTACTTCATACACATAAATATAACATACACTACCTTTTTAAAGTTAAAAATTTGTTTTTCCATTCACTTTTGTTTTCCAATATTCATAACATAGAAGTTGCAAAACATCAATATTTAAATAAAATTATACCAATATAATTTTTTTAATAAAATTTTAAGTTCATAAGTTTCATACAAACCTTAAAAAAATAATTTATGAAAAGCATTGATTTTTTTAAGTAAACTAATTACAAAATTAATTTATTAGGTTAAATTAAATATCTAACAAATCAGATCAATTCTTTTAAAGGGCACTTCTTCAAAAAATGTCAAAATATCAAAAATCAACTATTATAGTATGATTACATTGGCTAGATCAGACTAACTGACTTACTCAGGGAAGAGAATGAAAGCATAAACTTGTCCATAACAAAGTGATTATAGTTTTCTTTTTAATTACTAACATATATAACATACTGCATCCATACAAATTGAATGCAACTCATGAGTTTAATTAATTAATTAAATCTACTTACTGTTATTTTATATTTATATTTGAGTAAAATTTCGAATTTTGTACAGTATTAAGCAAAACATATTCAAACAGGTTAGGTTAGGGTTTTTAGTGATCTTGTGTCATGTGAAACTTTGTATTCATACTTTAAAACATTGCACTGCCTAACATTTTATGAAATACAAAGGAAATTCAGTAGATTAGCCTATATTTTAAAATTTCTCCTGTTTTAGGTCTACCAGTGTGTGAAAAAGCTAGGAAATATTGTGTCATATTATTAATAATTATGCTACAGACCTCAAAACCACAAGCTGTCCTATGAACAAATTTGACTAAATTGCTTAGGCCTACAAGACTGTAACTTGATTTCCAATCAATACGATTTAAAACTCTAAACATTATAAAATCCATTTTCATAACCTCTAATAATTAGAAAACTATTTCTGAAAAGATTTTCCTTTAGTACTATACTATTCTTTTAGCACACAACTAAATCCAAACTTTCCATTATCTTTTATGAATACAGTATTTACATTCTTCTATAAGAAATAAACACAAACACAGATTTAGATCAAATTGCATACAATTTCTTGTACACAAATTCCTTTTATTTACATTATTCACAATGTTGTGAGTTAAAAATTGGTGCAAAATCTAAATTAATTCCTTCTCTCGTTTGAAGAGAGCAGCACTTACCATAAATAGAGAAAGATTAATTTTATAGTTAGTTTTTAATTTGGCTACTAGGGCTAAGGCCCACCAGCCAAGATATTTTCAAAAATAGTGTTGTGTTTATCCCTTAAAATTTAAAATAGGAATTTTATTAATTTCTCTAAAAAGTAGTCAAACAGGCTATGATTTCAATTAGAAATAGTAAAATATTTTAACAAATAATATTTAAACAGTTTAAAAAAAGTGCACAGTTCCTACAAAACAATTTGTAATGTATAAGGTATAAAGATTTGTAGATCAAAATACTGTAAAAAATTGGGAAAAAAATCTAAAATTAATATTTAAAAAAATATGTGGACAGAGGATAGGATCTTTTTATTAATTTACTCTGGAACAGGAAAGTAAGCCAGTAGAGATATGGTTTAAAGGTATTGAGGTAAATATTGATACCAATATAATTCCAATTTTATGGAATATAAAATGACCTAAACATAAAAGTGTATTGAGGTTTGTAGGTGCATTGTTTCTAGTCTGTGTAAATCAGTACTTATATGTAAACATGAGTGTTTTTTAAATAAAATGTAGTATTCACATTTCACATCTTGTATTTTGATGCTTATAAAGACTTACATATGAAATAATTTAAACTATTAACAAGACATGAGAACTGTACCACTTTGTAACATACAATTTTAAGTGATCGTTTTGAAAAATATTTGATTCCCAAATATAAAAATGGCTTTTTAAATGTTTTATACTTACTATAAATAAAACCAGTTGTATGATTTACAGCCACCTCGGTGGCCTAGTTGATAGTGTACTGGGCTTTCACCCCGAGGACCAGGGTTCGATTCCCGGCCAGGGCTTGGCATTTTCATATGCTATAAATCATCCCATTGTCTGCATTAGCCCAAGTGTGCAAAATAGTCAGATGTTAAAAAAAAGTATGATTTACAAAAAATATTTGTTTATTTATTTTCTAATATTACAGATATCAGGTTTAATGTTCAGTTTATGCCTTGGCTAGCATTAAAATATAGAATCCTTTAACATTATTAAAAATAAAAATCTTTATGGAACCTTGCAATTAAATTCTTAAACTATTCTAACATTTCATTTTACATAAAAACTGGATGATATGTCAGAGGTAAAAAAATAAAAATAATGAATTTAAATTTAGGCTATTGTAGATTAGGTTGGTTTTAAAAGTCTGCAAACATTCATGGATTATTTAAAAAATTAATTATGTCCTCAAGTCTGATATTAAGTTACAATGAAATTTTGAAGTTAGTATTAAAACATAATGCTCACCAAGTTTTTAAACTTACAAGTATGTTACCAGATATACTGTATTATTTAATTATTCTGTGTAAACTGAAATTTGTTGAATATTGAATAAAATGGATGTAGTGCAAGATCAATTCAAAATGGTGTCTTAATTTGTTTGATTGATGCTTAATTACTTCTTGACAAATGCTTAATTCTCTTTTCTAAAATATTGAACTTCTCTCTTCAAAAGCTTGGACCATAATAATGAAAATTCACAATGGCTTTCTCTTTCTTCTTCTCCTGTCTTATTCCTCTACAAACTGTTGGTTCTTCTTTATTATTTTTGTAGATTGATCATTTACTGAGGTCCTTCCTTTATTTATGTTTAATATGAAAGTATCTTAAGTCTAAATGATGATTGCAGTATTATTATGAATACAATACAGTATATAATTTAATATGAACTGTGAATCAAAATGGGCTATGGGTGTTTTCTTTCTTTGAGGTGACTTCAGGTTTCGGTGATTTGGTATGTTATCTGAAGTGATCAGATATATTTATCTATAATTGAAATTTCTGTGTCATTACATTACTTTTAACCAATTACAGAAAGGCGAGGCAGCATAATTGAATTAAAAAAAAAAATTGTTTAAGTCCATAAATACAAAAAAGTAGGCAGTCGTGGGACTGGCCGACAGAAATGACTACTTCTTTTGGCATGCCTGACTGTATACTTCTTTCACTATTATGATTTAATTAGCTGTTACTCGTTACGGCTTCACCCACAATTGTAATTGTAGGTAATAAAATTTACAGCCGATTTTCAAAATCATGAGTACGTTCATTTCAGTTTAATATATTTCTAAATACAATATTATATGATTTTATGGTTTTTTGCCAAGACATTAGAATTATGGATTTTTGCTACTCAACACTAGAATAGGCTATAACTGACCATGGGAGAAGCATGGAGTCCCTAATGTATTCCTGCTACTGTTAATATCTGACCATGTTACTTATTAATTGTCATTGTAAATGCCAACTTCAATGGAAACTGCAATATTTTAATTTGGAAAGCCAGGTTGTTTGGAATTAAAAGATTGTTTCAATTAAAATCATTGCAAATGTAAGCTTATAAACAATAATTTTATAATAAATAATAATAACAGGGATTCAGATTTTTAAAACGGGAATACATCTGTCCATCTCAGGTACCTAAACCATGTTTATTTTAAATTTCATCTCAATCGGTCCAGTAGTTAATGTGTGATTGAATAACAAACAAAAAACACACATAAACTTTCAAATTTAAAATATTATATTAAGAAGTATAAAGTATTATTAAAATGTCACTGTTGTAGCCTACAGTTAAAACATATCACAAAACTGAATACTAAATAATTCAGTTTCACTGGGTAAGTAGTATAATGGCATTTAAATACTTATTATTCATACCTACCAATATATAATAATGTATAAAACGTCACTGTTACACAGTTAACACTTGTCATAAAACTAAATACTAAATAAAGTTGGACTGGGTAAGTAGTATAATGGCGTTTAAAATAATTTAAATATTTATTATTCACACCTACCAATATATAATAAACATATAAAACGTCGCTGTTACAGAGTTAACACTTGACACAAAACTAAATAATTAAGTTGGACTGGGTAAGTAATATAATGGCACGAACATACAAGTTTTCACTTCAAAAATACATTTTAAAACAAAAATATATATGAGCGTGATGGCAAACTGAATTTTTTTCCTGTGCAAAACATACATCCATACCCCGCCATAAGAAGTAGTATGTAAGTATATGCTATATATATAAGAGCGTGATGGCAAACTGAATTTTTTCCCGTGCAAAACATACATCCATACCCCGCCATAAGAAGTAGTATGTAAGTATATGCTAAATATATATAAGAGCATGATGGCAAACTGAATTTTTTCCCGTGCAAAACATACATCCATACCCCGCCATAAGAAGTAGTATGTAAGTATATATATATATATATATATATATATATATATATATAAGCGTGATGGCAAACTGAATTTTTTCCCGTGCAAAACATACATCCATACCCCGCCATAAGAAGTAGTCACTTCAATAACTGTTTGCATTTTTGTTCTGTAAATTGTTTCTTAATAAGAAGTTAATTGAATTAATATTTACTTCAATAACTTTCTGTGTCCCCATTGTCTTACTTTTAAGTTAAGTTTTAGCAACATGACTATCACAGTATAATTTATACTTACACCCCATGTTTTAATTTACTGTCACTGTAAGCTTCAGATAATTTAAGCTTGCCTGGGGAGCCTATCTAAAATGTAAGTCAGCAGCAATCATTGTTATTCATGTTTATATAGCAATTCAAATGATTACTGACTGTACCACCTCATTTATAAAATTTACTTTTTCGTAGTTCATTGTTTATAGACACTAGTACTATATTTTAGTACATACACCAATTAAACAAATGCATAGTCTCTATAACATTAGCAAGTCAATGTTATTCCAAATAATATGACATGACATTTTGAAACCTTTACACGGTGCAATAACATTATTTGCAAATTTGATTTATAATATAATTATTTTATATGAAAAAAGGTATAAAAATCACATTTTTTGAGTATATCATGTTTTTAATATATATGTAACCTGTTAGATATTTATATGTCGTAAAGTATATTACATATAATTAATTATTGTTAAATACAACCAGTCAAAATGCCAACATCGATTTCTTTGCAAAGATCATATTTTGTGTAGTGTTCATGTGTTATGCAAGCTGTGTAATGTACAAATGATATTGAATTACATAATATAATATATGTAATTCATTATTTACATTTCACTTCATTCATTATAATTCATTTGTTACACTAAAGTAATTAAATAAATAATCACTGTCTACATTAATAATATCACGCTTTTATTAATTCATTTTTTTAATATTTCTAAATTATTACATTACTGAAACAGTTTAAGCTTCGTGGGCGAAGCCGCGATGGGTAATGCTAGTAATATCTATATAAGCTTTACTTTAAGATATTTACATAAGACTACGCATACAAAAAAGAATTTACTTATTTTTTATGTAGGTACGGCCACTGAAAACATAACAGAGCTAAGCAGAGTCGAGTGGCATCGCTGGGCTCCGCTCCACGTAGCTTCGACTCTGTCTACATTCGATTTTGATGCTGACTCCGCTTCCCCCCACTACGTTAACCCACGCTTTTAAACTTATTTCTCGCCGCCTAGATTACAGTTTTTAATATATTAGTTTCCGAGATTCCGTTACAGCAGACCTAAATATTTAGATTTAAAAGATACAAATGCGTTCTTTAAACTGACTGAATTCCACATTTTTGGTAACCGCCTGACCTAATACTTACATACGACAATTTGTTTACTATATGACAATTTGTTATATATACAATTTACTATATGACAATTTCTTGTTAAATGCTTTTAACTGTAGACTTGGGGAAGAGCTTTTCACCACTTGGTGGTTTTTATTTAGATTTTTACTAGCCTAGGTACTGCAATTGTTAAATGGGAAACAAGTAATTTTAGATTGGAGATTAAAGAAAAGCCTGTATTGTTAAACTTTTTAAATGTTTTTCCTTCAGCCTAATCATACACAATATAATTATTTCGTCGTGCTGATTAATTTGGTTTACATCATCTAATTGCCTTTTTACCTATACGAACAGTGATCGTTCTGATCAGCCTACTCGGCAGGTTCTTAAATTTTAGAAGCTTTTATTACATCATCAATGTTCAAGGTTTATTACTCCAATCATATTTATCTGTACATACAAATGCACACAAATCCTGATGTCACGGTTCATTTTTGCATTTTTATTTTACATTTTATTTTCATTTAATGCAATTTTAATGTTTTAAATGCTAATTTATACAGTTTTTAACACGGATTACGATAGCAAAATCAAATTTTTATAGAAAGTATTGCTTAAAAAACTTACAAAATTCACGGCTTTTCATTTTTGTATTGTTATTGTAGAACAAAAATTTAATAAATTTAAAATGTTTTTATTTAAAAAAAAATAGCATATTTAGGAAATTTGCTTCCATCAGGTCAGTGAGTAGCGTGCTATAATTACAAATACAAGTTGGAATAGGCAAACTACAATATAAGTCAAAAAGTGACATTCTGTAATAACAGAAAAATATAACGCATGAATGTGAAGTTCTGTTTCGTAAATCGCATAGAAAGATGCCATAGCATACAGCCAGCCTTGAAAAAAATGCTCAAGTAAGCATAAGGTCTGATAAAGCCCACAGTTATCGAAGGAACCAAGAAAAGTGTGGAGCGTGGAGGGGGAACCACGAAACACAAAGCGGCTGGAGGGGAAATGTTCGACTGGCAAAAACAGCGCCTAGAGCGAGTGGCCTGCGATCTAGCGGACAAAGTTTGTCAGCAGACGTGATTGCACAACCTTAATGGTCCTCCAGTTATTTAAAGAAAACATAATATACAATTTCTTTCCCTATTAGCTGATTAACAATTACAACAAATTAAAAAAAAACATTAACAGTCATTATAAATATTATTTACAATTCTGATTTTATAACAGGTTAAAATCTGGAAATGAAACACAACAAAAACAGGTGTAATGTTGAGAAGGTAACTACTGAAAACGTCTTGACTAGTAAAGGTTGTGTGATACTTACCAAAACTGGGATAAGTATTATCCAGCAAAATTTCTTCAATAATTAAAAAGTAGTGGTCATTAATCTTTAAAAAACATTGTTTTTTTATATTATGTTTTTTTATATTACATTTCTTCAAAATCTGATTTCATTGTCATAATCAATGAAAAAAAATAAAAAAACTAGAAGTTCAAATTTTTTTTTATTCTGGAAAATGAAAAAATACTTGCATGTTAAAATGTTTATGTGGCACATCTGTGTCATTATTAATCTGACAATTTTTCTGTGCATTAAAATTTCAGAATTAAGGTTTGTAAGTACCGCCTTGGCAACAAATAACATACTATAGATGAACTATTGAAACTTTATTTGACATATTTCTGAACAATTGACTGTAAACTGAAAACAGATTTCTTATTTAATGTTGATGTTAAAGATATAAATGTGCATTTTATATATTAAACTACATAAAAAATATCACCCTTAATTAATATTTACATGAATTATGTCATGTACATTAAAATCACCTTCCCTTACAACACAACTTGTGCACTTATAACTGGTATAAACGTTGAACATAAATTATTTGAATTAAGGAAAACATATATTTATTTTATAATACATTACTGACATAAACGGTTCTGAAATTATCTGACCATAATGAGGATCTTTGTGATTACTCTAAGGTTATTCCTTATTAGAACCGTTACAAAATTTCTTTCTTTTTTATTTTTATCCATACCACTATATAACTACAGTTCTCCTGATCCTTCAATCTTATCATTTTTTAAGCCGCCTCGGTGGTCTAGTGGATAGCGTACTAGACTTTCACCCCGAGGACCCGGGTTCGATTCCCGGCGAGGGCTTGGCATTTTCATACGCTATAAATCATCCCCACCGTCTGCATTAGCCCAAGTGTGCACAATAGTCGGACGTTAAACTCCAAAAAAAAAAAAAAAAAAAAAAAAAAAAAAATATCATTTTTTAAAAATCCTTCCTCTTTCATTTCCAAACACTATCTACCTTTTTTGCTCTTCTTAGTTTCACATGATCGAAAAGCTGGAGGAAGCGCCTCTTCTCAAGTAACACCTGTTTAGCTAAAATAATCACACATTACATGTTGTATTTACAGTAATTCATTGATAATTACAAATAAATTATTTAACTAAATGAACACAAATAATGTCATTGTATAATCAGATTTTTCATGTACAGTGCTTATCAGATTGAGTTACACCATTATTTACCTAACTGTCATGAGTTACATTGACTGTAATTCTTCCTTAATGATTTTATGCATCTTCATTTTCAATAGACTCTGGTTGAAGTCAGATACAGTTTTGTAGAATTCATAGTCTGAAAAACACCAAAATGTCTTATAAGAAAACTTTATACAATATAATTAAAAATATCACATTTAAATTTTCAACATAAATTCCTAATAAAATCCAGCTTGAAAGTTCTCTATAAAATATTTAAAAAATCAGCCTAACTCTCAAAACAGGTTTCACTGGACTGCTAAAATTGTAGTCATATAATACAAATGAATTATTTTGGAGGGTTACTATTACACTAAGACCTTTGAAGATCTATTGTGCCTGCTTTCTATATTCCCAAGCTGCTTGGTTACGTCTTCTCCAGGTCTAGTCTCTTTATAACAACTAGGATTTAAGGTGAAGTCAAGGTGGATAGCTCCCCAAATTTCTAATTGGCGACTAACCAGTTCCTTATTGAGGTGCTTGCTCTGCTAATTCATTTTCATTATTTCTTTCTCTTCACCCTTATTACAGAGATTCTGCTCCATTTGGCCAACATTTTTGTTGAGCTATGAGATCTCGCTTATTCTATTTTAAATTCTTCCTTATGGAAACACCCACTAGTTTTAAAGAAATGTGGTCTGTCCATATGGAGCCATTTATGCATGGGTAAAGCTAAGGTATACTGGGAGATTGCCAGGGCTCTGTTTGATACATCATTAGGCCACTGTAATTCACTTCATTAGCATGGACCGCTTTATGCTTTAAAATTAGCCCAAGCTATGTAGAACAGTAAATGTGTGAGTGTGTTTCTTGAGTAGAAGAGTGAGAATAGTACGCGCTAAGGTGAAATTGCTAAATCCATCAGCTGCCTCTTTTGTAGTCATATGAAATTCATAACTTAATTCATATGTAAAAAATTGGAAATCAAAGAAATTTCTAGTTATAGTAAATCTAAAAAAACGAAACCAAGTCAGTCAGGGGTTATTACTTTTTGTTATTTACAAATTATAAATTTCCTTAAACTGAAATTTGCTACAATAACTTCAATTATGTATCTTCATGTATGACCATAATTTGAGCAAAATATGATAAATCAATTTTGATAAATTAGGTTGATTTTTTCCTTAACGTCTTTTTCCATAACGTCTCTTTGCCAGTTAGACTAATGAGGATGAGGGATCAGCGTTAACAATAAGAGAAAAGCAACTGGAGTAACTGCATCTAGAACTAAGAACCTTAAGGTGCACAGTTCAGAGACGCAGCAGACTGACTGTCGAGTTTAGCCACATCGACCAACATAGGGTTAATGTTGATATCGACTAGCATTAATGTTTAATCTCCAGTGATGTGTATATACACACAACCAAGTCAAACCCATTTCCATGAGCCAAGTAATGGATATATTCATTAAAATTTTAAAATAATTTTTATGATTATACTTTACAATGATTATACTTTGTACAATAAAAATGTACAAAACGGTCACATATTTTATGCAAGCACCTCATTAATACAAAATATGAAACATTATTAACATGTACACTGATCATTAATGACTAATGTTAACATTGTAAGTACTGCCTGAAAATGAAATAAATTTCTACTGATTTGTAATAAAAATTTACTTAAAGTAAATAATAACAGTATGATAATTAAGACATAAATGGGAAAGATAAGCAATCAATTGGAATTAATAATAATAAAAAAATTCCAACTCACAGATTAACTATGGCTGTACTAAATATACACAAACAATTGTGTATTATATAACATAAAAAGCATAAACTAATGGAAAAAAACAAGATATATAAATGTGTTTTACCACAAAATGCAAGATATCTAATAGGCACAATCGAATGCACAGTTTTGTTATCATTCTGCTTGTTTAGACAATCCACCAGTTCCGCCAACCAATACACATTTGAGCGTTTTGAAAAATTAACAAACACAAGAACAGGTAAACTCCCACTGGGTTTCACAAAACCGACCTTGAAAAAAAATGAATTAATAATTAAAACAACAAAATACAAAGATAATGTTCTATGTGAAAAATATTGTTATAATTTTTTAGTAAAATACGATGACACAAATAGAAAACACACAATCATTAAAAGCCATACAAATATCAAATTATAACTTAATGATTACTGTTTAAAACATAAAATGTTAATTTTTAACTTATTTAAATAAAAATTTATGTTTATGATGGTTAAGAAAAAAGTAAGCGCATATCAGTGAGACTCTACTGTACTTAATTATCATTGAACAATAAATAAAAGTATTGTTAAAATAGGCCTATTTACTTAACATAAAATTTAGACATTGACATTAAATATAAATATTGCTTTAAACACTACAAATTGGTAGCTTTTTTTTACACTAAAATAACGATATTAAAATTAATTCCTAGTGGACAAAATATCCGATGATGGGGACTTTGAAGCTTTAACTATGCGGAAGTCAAACATTACAAGGATAACAAAAACTATTATAAATTTAATCCATTACCAGTTTTGACCTTTACAGGTCATTTAAAAGTAAAGTAGTTTTTAAAATTTTTATTAAATTTATTTTTAAAAAATTACTTTGTGCTAAAAAAATGTGGTTTTTTACATCACACACATCTCAATTTTCAAAATAACTGCTATACCATGAGTTTTTTAAAGGACCAAATTAATTTGTATTATTTTATACAAAAAAATGAGTACGTTCTGGAAAATTAAAAACTGAGTTTTACCAAAAACGTTTTGAAGGCTTAATTGCATTTACTAAACAAATTATACTTAAATTGGGACTAGCCTATTATTAAATAATTAAATTTAGATTTTTTATGCTACAAGCACATTGAGGCTATTATTGCCACCCAAAATGTAAATGTGAGTGTGTGTTAGACTCGGGTACTGCGAGGGACGTCTAAATCCGATCAACAGGTGCAGCTAGTCTGCACCCCCCTTCGGGGTTAAATTTAGATACATGTGCATAAGTAATTGTTAAAAAAATAAATACAAAAGAAAACAAAAATGAAATGAAATGAATAGGCTCACAAATGGTACGTTTTTAGTTTATAGGGGGGTTAAGCATTTCATAAAAATGAAACGATTGATCAATTTAAATGACAACTTATTAAAAAAATTAAAAATTAGGAAGCAAAAAATTATTTTTTCTTATTTTTTTACTTGTGTTGTTATTAAGTACAAAAAATGTTGACAAATCAAACTGTGATTGCTTGATAGCTCATTTTATCAGACAAGTGACATATCACTGAATGCTTTAAGCTTCTGTGGTAATAAAAACAGTGGTTGAAGTGTAAACAATAATTAGCTGCAAGAAGATTAGTAGTCCCTACTGTAACAATACTGAAATTTCAATTATACGAGGGCTATTCAGAAAGTAGATTACGTTTTTATATGTAGCGGAGGTGGGTGGGGCGAGCGCGGCCATTTTGGTGTCTGGGCGTTCCGCAGTCAGTCGGCATCCAGCCGTGCTAGAGAGAGGTCGGCCGCGCTGCTCATTTCGTCACAATAGCCTTTTGAAATGTGCGCTGCAATCGAAAATCCTGCCAGTTGTGAGGTGTTAAGCTGTATTCTCTCCAGAAATACAAGAGCAAACGTGTGAAGAGAAGATGAGTCCTTCCCGCCAAAGTAAGGAAGACATGATAAAACATTCAAAGGATGTAAGAGCTAAAATGAAATTACAAAAACCTCCGCCTATAAATATAGTTGGGGTAGCCAGTTACTCGAATTTGCAAACAATACTGCAAGTTGCTTCAGATAAAGACTATAAATTAACTGCTCTAAACAATAATGTTTGGAAAGTAAACATGCCAGACTCTGACAGCTACAGAGCTGTTACACAAAAATTGAAGAGCGACAACATACAGTGGTACTCGTTCGAAGATAAGAATGAAAGGCCAATTAAAGTAATGGCTAGAGGCTTACATTCATCGTGTGCTAAAGATGATATTATTGACAACTTGAAATAACAAGGTTTCAAGATTCTCGATGCAGTCAATATCTTGAAAAAGAAAAAGTGAAAACGAGAATGGTGAGATAATAACACAAAGGAGAGGTCTACCTTTGTTTATGTTAACTTTTGACAACAAAGAGATTGTTGATAACATTTATAATATTAAATCAATTCTTAACATTGTGGTAAAAATTGAGCCCCTTAGAAGGAATCTCACTCTAATACCTCAGTGTAAGCGATGTCAAGGGTATAATCATACTCAAGGGTACTGCCAGAGAGACCCAAGGTGCGTAAAATGTGCTGGGAAACATCTAACTGTGGTGTGCACAGTGAGTAAAAATAATCCTCCAAAGTGCGTTAACTGTCACGGTAAACATCCAGCAAATTATCGGGGCTGTGAGGTTGCCAAAGAATTGCAGAAGCGCAGAAATGGTGTATTAAGAATTAAAAATCATTCAAAGGAATATAAATAGTAGGCCTACTATACAACAGGAATCCAACAGAACATCTAACAGTACGAGTAACGACACTAGTATGGCACCGACAACATATGCGAAAGCCTTAGGTAGAAGTTTTTCCGGAACAGCAACAATAGAAAAGAATCTGGAAATCATATTAGAAAAACTAGATGAACAAAGACACACAAATAAGTTAATATTTGAAAGAATAAGCAAGGTAGAAAGCAATATGAATAAAAATAAGAAAAAAATGAAAACATGAACCATACTTTGCGAATAGCCACTTGGAATGCTAATGGACTTTCTCAGCTAGCCATGGAGTTGGAATTGTTCCTCATTAATGAGAAAATTGATATCTTCTTGGTGTCAGAAACACATTTCACTAATCAATCCTATTTTAAAATCAGAGACTTTTGCCTTTATCATGTGGATCATCCTTCAAACAAAGCCAGAGGAGGCTCTGCTGTCCTTATCAAAAACAACATTAAACACTATGAAAGTTTTGAAATAAAGCTAGAAACAATGCAAATTACAACAGTTGCAGTGAAATTCAAAAACAAATACTTTAATATATCATCTATATATTGTCCACCTGGACATAATCTAAGAAGGGAGGACTATTTAAAGCTTTTTAATACACTAGGACATAATTTTATAATAGGAGGTGACTTCAATGCAAAGAACACTTATTGGGGGTCACGATTGACTACTGCAAAAGGTAAAGCATTATACGAATCGGGAGAGAAATTAAATGCGATTTCTACTCCACCGGCAAACCAACTTACTGGCCATCGGATTCTAGAAAGATCCTGATCTTCTTGATTTTTTTCATCGCTAAAGGCGTGTCGGATGGGTATGTGTGTTGGTGAAAGTTATGAGTTGGCTTCTGACCATTCTCCAGTTATTATGACAATAAGTGGGAATATAATACAAAAGATGAACTTCCTAAGTTAACAAATCTTAAAACTAATTGGGATGATTTTAGAAAGGAGTTGAGTTGTAGAATTGAACTGCAAACATCTCTTAAGACTCCTGATCAATTGGAAGACGAAGTAGAGGCTTACATCCACAATATCCAAAAATCAGCTTGGAATAGTACACCTTGGTTATCCAAACCTAAGAGTAATATCACATACCCGATAGAAGTCATGGATTTGATTCAGAAGAAAAGGAAAATCCGTAAAAAGTAGCAGAAAACTCGAGTGCCTCAATATAAATCTGAGTTAAATGAACTGAACAATAAACTTAAGAGATTATTGAAACAAATTAAAAGCGAATCCATTTCTAGATATCTTGAAGGGCTATCGTCAGATAAGGATAGTGACTACAAAATATGGCAAGCCACTAAAAGCATCAAGAGACCTAGAAACCATATTCCACCAATTAGGAAGTTTGACAATACTTGGGCAAGAAGTAATAAGGAAAAAGCTGATTTGTTTGCTGCTCACCTAGAGAACACATTCAAACCATTTGAGGCGCAAGCAGCAGGTGAAACATTAATACCAATAGAAAAGAACGACCTAGTGGATATTGGTAAAGTAACATACAACGAGCTTGTAAAGGTAATAACAGGTTTAAAAGCTAATAAAGCTCCTGGTTATGAATTAATAACTGGAAAAATTGTTAAGGAATTACCAGAAAAGGCTGTTAGAAAATTATTACATTTGATAAACGCCTCTTTTAGGCTAAGATATGTCCCAAGACAGTGGAAAATAGCAGAGGTTATAATGATACCTAAGCCAGGAAAAGATCACAGGAGAAAGCATCTTACCGTCCCATCTCTCTTTTGCCAATTATCTCAAAAGTCTTTGAAAAACTCTTGGTAAAACGCCTCAAACCTATTATTGAAGAGAGGAACCTAATCCCACATCATCAGTTTGGGTTTAGAAGTCAACATTCGACGATTGACCAAATACATCGGATTACCAATGTTGTTGAAAGAGTACTTGAAGAGCGTAAAATCTGCTCATCACTGTTTCTGGATATGGCACAGGCTTTTGACAAAGTCTGGCATGAAGGCTTATTATATAAGTTACAAAGAGATCTTCCAAACCAATTTTATGAATTACTGAAGTCATACATGTCAGAAAGATGCTTTAGGGTCAAATGTGATGGTGAATATTCTAGAATAAAGGATATAGCTGCAGGAGTTCCCCAAGGAAGCGTATTAGGACCTATTTTGTTTCTGTTATATACAAGAGACATACCTCAAGATTCGATACAGTAATTGCTACTTTTGCAGATGATACTGCAATTTTGGCCGTTGGGGATAATGTAGAGGAAGCAAAACTGAAAATTCAAAAATCTATTGATAAAGTCAGTATCTGGATAAGGAAATGGAGATTAAAATTAAATGAATCTAAATCAAACTACATAAACTTTACCAATAGAAAGATAAACCCAACCAATATTGAACTAAATGGTCACTCATTAGCTCCTGTTAATACAGCAAAATACCTTGGGATGACGCTTGACGCAAAACTTCATTGGAAAGAGCACGTCAAGAAGAAAATAAGGGGATTAAATATTAAATTCAAGAAAATGAATTGGCTGCTTGGTAGGAGATCTACACTAGACATACACAATAAACTTTTAATTTATAAGCAATTACTCAAACCTGTTTGGACTTATGGAATACAGCTGTGGGGTGTACTGAAGAAAACAAATGCTAAAGCCGTTCAAGTATTCCAGAACAAGGTTCTGCGTAGTATTGTTAATGTACCATGGTTCGTAGTGCGTAATGATGACCTGCATCGTGACCTCAGGATGAATACGGTTTCAGAAGAAATAATGAAATACATAATCATGCATAAAAACAGACTACAAAAACATGTCAATCCTGAAGTGTTGTGCTTGTTGAATAACACAGATGATGTTCGCCGTCTTAAAAGAACAAAGCCCTTGGATATTAGTGGATGATAATAAATAAAACAAGAGTAACACATGAACATTGTGTTTAAAATTTATGGGACTCCATTACTGAATGGTGATCCAAACAAAGTGACATCGTAATATCAAATGTAAATTACTTGTTAAGTGTAAATTCTTAGTTGTAATTGTTGTTAAAAAAAAAAAAAAAAAAAAAAAAAAAAAAAAAAAAAAAAATAATAGTTGTGAGGTGCGATCAGTTATAAGGTTTTTGTTAGCAAAAAACCATAAACCGATTGAAATTTATCGGCAAGTTTGTGAAGTTTACGGAAACAATACATCAGTGAAGGTGGAGTTCGCCAATGGTGCATTAGATTTAAAAATGGACGAAGTAATGTTCATGACGAAGAGAAGAGTGGCAGACCGAGCATTGTGAGTGATGAGCTGGTTGCAAATGTCAATGAAAAAATTCATGAAAACTGCCGTTTCACAATAACCGAACTTTCACTTTGTTTCCCACAAGTTTCGCGAACATTGTTGTACGAAATTGTCACCAAAAAGTTAGGATACCATAAGTTTTGTGCCAGATGGGTGCCAAAGTTCCTGACAGAACAGCACAAGGGTCAGCGTATGGCTGCATCGTTGTCATTTCTGGACGCTACGACAAAGATGGTGAATCATTTCTTGATCGCATCGTAACGGAGATGAGACTTGGGTTAAGCACGTTACCTGTGAGACAAAACTACAGTCTATGGAGTGGGGCACACAAATTCCCCAAAAACTGAGGAAATGTTTGCAAACCCTGTCAGCAAGGAAGATCATGGCAACCGTTTTTGGGACAGGAAAGGTGTTCTTCTGGTTGACTTCCTAGAACGTGGAGCAACCATAAACTCAGAAAGGTATTGCCAAACATTACGAAACTTAAGACGAGCTATCCAGAACAAGCGGAGAGGAAAACTGAGTGCAAAAGTGTTGTTTTTGCATGACAATGCCCGCCTCACACGGCAAATCGAACAAAAGACGTCTTGACGGCCTTCAAGTGGGAGATTTTCCCTCATCCACCCTACAGTCCGGACCTGGCACCTAGTGATTTCCACTTATTCCCGAAGATGAAGACTTGGCTTGCAACACAGCGCTTCGATGACGACGCAGATCTCCGCGCGGGCGTGACTGACTGGCTGGCGTCACAGGCGGCGGAATTCTACGACACGGGAATTTCAAAGCTAGTTCACCGATATGACAAATGTCTAAATTTGTTTGGCGATTATGTCGAAAAATAGTATTTTAGTTCCTCTTTCAAATGTATATAATAAAATTTTTTTCCTGTACTTAGTTTTTTTTTTTATCCAAAAACATAATCTACTTTCTGAATAGCCCTCGTACATAAATATACCTAAGTACCTCAGGGTAACACATCATAAATCACTGAACCCTGAACACACCTTAAAGAAAACACTCAGTCCATTTTCATTCACAGTTCATAATAAATTAAATATCATATTCATAATAATTTTGTAACCATCATTTAGGCTTAAGAATCTTTTATATAAAAGAAATAAAATAATTATCTCAATAAATGATCAATCTATAAGAACATTAAAGTATTCTTTAACCAATATAGGAATAAGAAAAAAAGAAGAAAATAAGGAAGCCATTGTGAATTTTTGTTTAATTCTTGACTAAACATTTGAAGAGAGAAGTTTAACAATTAGAAGAAGGCAATAATTACACAATTAATTTGATGAAACAAATTAAATAACTTGAGCCTGTACAATAATGACATCCATCTACTATTAACTTTACAAAAATATTAAAACAAAATGTCTGTTAATATAATAATAAGCTTCAAAAACTTGGTGATTGTGAATTTTTAATACCGAATTCAAAATTCCATCAGTGGCTTTAATCACCAGACTTGAGAACATAATTAATCAAAATCTAATAAACCTTTTTTTTGTAATCAGTAAAAATTTACAGGCTATTTTAAGACCAACCTAATGTACATTAGCATAAATTTAAATTCATAATTTTATTTTGTTAAATAATCCTCAGATCTTTCACCCACACATCACCCATCTAGTTATTAAGTAAACTGAAATACTGTCAGCATAGTCTTCAGAATTTAGGTATAAGATTCCATAAACAGTCATTTTAACAACATTAAATGATTCCGTATGTGAAAGCTAGCTGAGCCAAAAACTGAACCTTAAACTTGAGGTGTGTTGTAATGTAAAATAAAAATAAATCAAAAATTTGGTCAATTACATATAAAGGGTGTTTACTGGGAACTGCATGTTTTTGTATTAGGTAGTACACGGCAAGTAGTGGGGGATGAAAGTTGCAAAGGTCCTATTGTGTAGAGGGGAGTTAAAAGTTTCAGTTACATTCAAGATATGGGACCTTGAGCACTATGCTTTTGTTATGAGACAGTTTTACACTAATGGTGAGTCCCAATGAGACTTTCACTGGCAGTACTACCGCGTGGGCCAATTCCAGATCGTAACATAATTTTGACACAACGGATCAATAGCATAATGTGAACACAACAGGATCATTGATGAGAAAAACCCTCCTGGGCCAGCAAAAACTGTTCATACGCTTGAGAATGTTGAGCGTGTGCGCATCGCTAAGTTGGACAGCCCCAACCGTTTAAGGAAGCGACTCTCAAACCTCCGCATTTCTACCTCTACAGTAAGAAACATTTTGAATAACAACCTCAAGTTCTATCCGTACAAGGCCCACACTGCTTGAATTTCGATGGAACGTACGTGTCCAACAAGTTTTCCCTGGAAAAGTAATCTCTCGTTTTGGAGATGTTCCTTGACCCCCCTCCTTGTCCCCTGATCTGATGATCCCGGACTTTTTTCTTTGGGATTTCTTACAATCATTGTTTATGTAGAAAAACCATGCATACACCCACAGTTGAAGGAAGCCATCTGAAGAGAAATCCAAGCCATTTCACGAGAAATGTTACAACTGTTACAAGATTTAATGCGTAACTTCAGGGAACATCTGAAAAAATGTGTTCAATCGGTAGGGCGCCATGTACGCGATGTTATTTTTGCTACTTAATTTTTTGTAGGATTTTCTTAACATTCCGAGTTTGCAGAACACATTGTTTAAAAAAAAATAATTTGGTTCAACACATTGGTTCAAATTTTAAAAATATGTGGCTTTTTGAAAACCATGCGATTCCTGGTAAACACCCTGTATCATACTATTTATTTATAGTGCTGTACTTTTAAATCAGCTGATTCCCTCATAAAGGTACCACTGATACTGACTAGTCAATAATACTTTGACCAGTCATCAAAATGACTTCTGCTCTGTGGTTCAAATAACTAAATTCTGAGAATACAAGTCTAAATAAATTTTAGATAATTATAATTTAATTTTTTCTATCACCACTCATAATAAACTCACATGGTCAAAGGAATGAGCAAGGACAAAGAGAAAGCCAACAGTAAACTGTGTTAGTAATGACAAACCAACGATACAAAGTGATTCACCATCCTTCAAGTCAGTGATCGCTTTGGAGATGTCGTACACACTTTGTTTTTGGGCGTCATCAACATTGCTTTCCCAAGAATAATGGGATACATTGCACATTTTGTAGTCAAGAAGCAGTTCTGGAAGAATGCTAAAGCAAATTTAATGAAATAAGATTTTTACACATTTTCTATTTCCATTACAGTGTTTTAACTATGCTATTCAGAAAAAGTATGACAAAAGTTTTAAAAATGTAAAGGAAGTTTTATGAGATCTGCACAATTCACGACTCCTGGATACCAAAAATTATAGCACACAGGTATGTCGCTGACGTGATGGAAGCAAATTTCTAAAAAATAACATTACCCTTTTTTAAAAATTGTATTCCATCATTAAAATTTACATAAATTAGCTTTTTTAATTTTCAAATTACATTCAAAATACTAAAGTAAAAAATGACCACCTACAAATTTATTTTCCTTTTTTCAATGGACGTTAAAAATGAAAAAAAATAAGCAAGATTTACAAAAAATTACAATAACACTCAAATAGTAGAAATACGTTAAGTATTAAAGGAAGATGAACATGTTTTGTATTGAACTTTTTGTAGCTGATCATTCACAGATGTTTTGTCAGCAAAAACACTATTAGCCTTATCTTGGGTATTTCCAATAAGATAGAGCACAATTTTAATTGAGCCCTGACTGCTTGAGCCTAACTATAGAACACATAACTTATGATTGTGAGACTCTTGCTAGCAGGAGATTGAGGTTTTTTGGTTTCCAGGACTCTAGAGATTTCCAGCAGGATGAGTCACTTAGTGGATTGTTGGAACTTACTAAGGACACATGCTGAACTAGAACTTGACAGGTTTAGTAGTACAACAGGTCCATCGTAGCCTACATATGGTCCATCAATATATATATATATATATATATATATATATATATATATATATATATATATATATATACACATACACACACACATACACACACACACACACACACACACACACACACACACACACACACACACACACACACACACACACACACACACACACACACACACACACACACACACACACACACACACACATTATAATACCAGCAGAATGTATAATCAAATATACAGTCTTTAAAAAGTAAGTTAAAACAATTTGTTTATGTAAAACAATCAATTATGACATTCAAAATGGCAGCTATTCTGAAATATTTAAAATAAAAAAAAATGATTTCATCATCTTGATTAGCATGAAGTGTGAATAAATTAGCATTTTAAATGTTCAAACTCCAATGGATATACAAAACTGAGTCTGATTGCGGTCAGCATTCCTTTACATATTTTCAATGTAATTTGAAAATTTAAAATACTAATTTTTGCAGTGATTATGATCGTGAACTCAAATTTTCAAACAAGTTTGAGATCCAATTTTTTTTAATGGCTAATCAATTCCATCACATAAGTGTGATGGATCTGCATGTCATGAATATTTCAGATTTTGAATGCTCGTCATTTTGTAACTGATGGATGGACTTTGCTCGGTAACAAATTTGTTTAAGCAATAGGTTTGCTTGTGGCTGCTCCATGTAATGTTTCACACTGTCATGTATGCATGACATCATGTTGTCATATGCAAATGTTTCACACTGCACTGGATATTAGTTGTTACAAAACTAGGTTATAGAAAATTGTGTTACAAAAATTAATTATGTCTACAATTTAACTTCAAAATTTGAATTTTACTTACTCATCTGAAGGATTTTTATGAGTTAGAGCTTTCACATCATGATAAAGTTTTAGAATCTGTCGTTTACAAAATCTTGACTGCCTAACAGTGCGAATAGGATCACCTACTTGAATCTCCAGCTTCAGTAAGTTGTTGCGTTTTACCTTAAACAAATAAATGGTGCAAAAACATTACACAATCTTTCTCACAGTTATTTCCACAAAATATGTTTCAGAAGCTACAGCCAAAAGAACCAAAATCATACTAATTTCTCAATATTTATTCGTTAGATTATGGTCAAATTTTGTTCATATGCTCTTAATATATTATATGAAGAATCATACCTAAATCAGTGTAACAAATTTGAAATTTAGTTATCTGTATCTGGCATATACCAGATCTGAGACATGCCAGATTAATTCACAAAAAAAATTCACTATTGTAAAAGTTATGTTTACTTCTCAAAATCTGTATGGTTTTTATAGTAGGGTTATTGATACTTGGCACTTGAAAAAGATTGTAAAGTCTTATTTCTATCCCTTCCACAAATGACACCAAGCGCATAGATTCATGAAATAGACTTTATGCATGTCTGTAATGTCTAGCAAGGTACTACTACGATATATTTAAGCCCCAACCTCAGGTGCCAAGAATGCTTGAGCCTATTATACAATACGCTTCTCTACTCACTTTTCTGATGCTTAACTAGTGGAAGGGTTGGGTTAGCGAAGTGTTAGCTTATAGAGGGATCACTGTAAAAGTAATTTACGGTTCATTATTACAGAAAAAAAGTTATCAGGTGTTCTTGTTTTTTTCTACTTTACTCCAAAACAGTAATTTTTTAAAATTTCAAATCAGTTGACTTTATATGTCAAAAATATCTGACTGGAATCAATAAATATCTTTATAAGGCCAAAACTTTATAAAAATCTGATAAACCGATTTAAAGAGAGAAATCAGGACGATTTTTTTCTTATAGCTCCCAAATCCATTTAACTACAAATTGTTAGAACTAATCCTGAGAAATTTTAACGAAAAGGGGATTCAAAAAACATTTTTTTAAAACTACAAAATATTCCAAGATATGAACACATCAAACTTTTTTTATGATCTCAAAACTTTCTTTATACTTCACACAGTTAGTAAGTAAAAATCACTGATCGACACTATCTTATATCAAGTATTTAAGTAAAACAACGTATAACTAGTTAGAAATATACGAGAACCTGTGATCTATGGTCTAATCTTTAAATCACTTTCTATGTCTATGAAATTTTCAATTAATAATTTTAGGCACAAGAGTAATGAAATATGTTTTTAGAATGAACGGTAGAAGAGTGTAAAGTTAGGTGTGTTTCTAGAGACAAGGAAAGGGAGATGAAAATACGGTGAGAAAACTTTCTTCTAAATGTCTTCCTGACAGTTTGCATATTTGTTTTTGTACAGTAGCTAGTATTAAAATAAATTGTGCAAAAAAATACACACAATTTTTTACATTCAATTATTTACCTGAAAAATTTAGTTCAAAAGCTACAGAAAAAATGATTAATTCCTGAAAACTGCTTTTTTATATTTAAGTAATATATACGAAAATTCGTACCTGAATTTTAAATAATAAAAATATGGTAAAATAGTAAACAAAGGGAAAACCCACAATAAGTTAAAACCTTGAAAGGGGTTTTGTTTAGATTTGATTTACTGAAACAAATTCCTTTCTTCTGACAGCTCTTAAACTGCATAATTTGGGAAGATAGTGAGATGGACAGTTTAGTTGGGCTACTTAATTTCATTAGAGCAAAATTTGTGAATTCATTTAAAAGTTGTGAATTTTTAAAAGACTTGAAATGGTTGCCATTTTGAAACTATTTTGCTGGTTAATGAATTTATTCAAGTTACCAAAGTCAATTTTCGTACTTAGTTTGAATTAAGTAGGACTAAAATTGTGAATGTGAGGGGGTTTACACACACACGCACATACAGTGATCTAGAGGTCAGAATCAGCGCTAATTTTAGGTTCTCCAATCTAGGTCTTACCACGATAGCCACTCCAATAGCTCATATTCTAATAAACATTTCAAACATATTGATTTGTAGAACCAAAAATATTATCTCAATCTTAAAATTAGTGTCAGTATTTGAATTTATAATTATAAAAATACACATTTTTAAATTTTAAGTGTTTTGAAATGAAAAATAACCAATATGAATGAATATTTACCTTAACATTTACTATTTCTTCTGAATATTCCCATAATGCAGATATTGCTTCAATTTTTTCTAAAAGACATTTCAGATTTTGAGCCGGTTCCATTTTTGTTTTTCGTTGCAAATCATTAAATGTTCCTTCATGTAGCCTTACCCCAGAGCACGCAATATGTGTTGATTTCTGCAATATAAATTTAAAAACTATCATCTACTGTATTTATATATAACGTGTTCCAGAACTCTCTGGTCTAGCTGTGGACCTGCTAATTTTTGCTTGGCTACAAAATAAACTTATAGAAGGCTCAAATTGATATACGGTGGTCGCAGATTATAAAACACTTTTGCAGACAAAGAATCCCATGTTATATTGCCTACTGTGGTATATCGGACAAAGAAAAACATTCTGTAGATAAGCTTGTAGTGCTTCATAAGCTTACTATAATATACTTGTTTAGTTCTACTTTCCTACAGTCGTAATATGGAATGAACAGTACACATAATGGTCATGAGGCAACAGACGCAATCTTGCATGTTTACAAGGGATTCATAAGCTTACTATAATATACTTGTTTAGTTCTACTTTCCTACAGTCGTAATATGGAATGAACAGTACACATAATGGTCATGAGGCAACAGACGCAATCTTGCATGTTTACAAGCTATAACAGAGTGACTTACTAAACTGTGTTTTTTTACGAGGATGGGATAGAGACCGGCTTCGTTTGTTATAAGAAATAATATAATAAATGCATGCTGGTATAGTAATAATAAAACAAATTTATCAAAAATTTAAAATAGGCGGTGTTTGCTATGTAGCCTATTTGTTCTCACAGCCTCCCAGTTATTACAATAGAAATTCTTTTAAAAAAATCAAAATTTTAACAATAAAAGTTCAAAAGTGCAGCTAAATTATATTTATATATAATTTAATATATATAAATTAAATTAACATTGTATTAATATAATTAACGTCGTATGGTCCGTTTTATATGATGAGAGTCATATAAAGCTTAAAAATTAAACTTTATAATATTAGTCTGATTTTACATAAAATATTCTATTACTTGATAATTATTCTACAAGGATAATCTAAATTTTAGAGAAAAAGGCACAAATCCAAAATGGTGGTCTGATTTCTTTTTTATGTATTGTACTTGCCTATACACACACACACACACACACACACACACACACACACACACACACACACACACACACACACACACACACACACACACACACACACACACACACACACACACACACACACACAGTTTTGTTAACTTTATCAGCAGAATAATAGTTAAAGTTCAACATTATTTTTTTTAGTAAATATAAAAATAACAAAATAAAATAATAAAATTCCTTAATTTAATTTAGTTACTATGTTAAATTTTGCAATTCAATTAAATAAACCAATCATCCTAAATTGTATAGTAACGTTTTAATTGCAGAAGTCCTCAGCTTAAATCTTGTAATTTAAAAAAAAAATCAATTGTAACTTTTTAACACTTTATTAAATTCAACTAACCCTTAATAATTCGGTGCAAACCTTGAATTACAGAATACAGATATAATACAGTTAAATCTAATTACCAGTTTAAAACCGCTTAAACTGTTTATTTTTCCTTTTATTTACTGATACAAAAGGTGCATGAGTAAACTGTAACACTGTCTTGAAATTTGGAGCAATCACAGCGCACCTTGGTCAGTAACAGTTTTACCATGGCATTTTATTTAGCTTATCTGGTGCCAGTGTAACAGCACACACACTCAATACATAACACATTTTCAATTTACGCTTGAGAATCCAGATACAGTTTTGACACCACCAAATAAGGATCCATGGTAAGCTGATGTTTTTTCCTCCAAAAAAATACTGTGTAACCAGCCTGTTCTGTCAGATAATGCAATTCAAACATGGATAAACAACCTCGAGCAAACGGGATCAATGTCTAAAAAAAACGGCCGGTGTAAAAACTGTTCGAACACCTGCAAACATCGCAGCTGTTCAACAGGCTATGGTTAGAAGTCCTCGCCGATCAGCAAACCCTTTGCATTGGAATTAGTGACACATCTATGAGAAGAATTCTCCATAAGGACTTTAATTTCCACCCTTACAAACTTCAAATTGCGCAATCTCTTAAACCAGGTGACTATCAACAAAGAATTCAATTTTGTGAAAGTATCCTTCGAATTTTTGAAGAAAATGATGCCGAAGTGAACAACATGTGGATGATTGACAATTATTTTATTGTCAATCAAAATAAATACGCATTTCAACCAATAATAATAATTTCAATCAAAGGTGCATTTCAACCTTTCAAGTTTTGTCAATAAACAAAACTTCAGATAATGGGTGGCAGAAAACCCATGTTTATTTTATACTAGGCCTCTTCATGTGCAGAAAGTGCCAGTGTGGTGTGCAATTTTGGTGAGTGGAATCATCAGTCCATTTCTGAGGATAGAGCTGGTAACACGGTGACTATCAATTCTCAGCGTTACATTGAAATGATTCGCAACTTTCTCACACCACAAATTGCCAGTTTTCCAGTGAATAATCAGACACTACTCTAACAAGATGGGGCTGCAAGCCATACAATCACAATTTCAATGAATGCTGTGAATGGTTTGTTTCCAGACTGTGTCATTTCTCATAACAGAAATATCACTTGGCCCCTCGCTCGCCCGATTTAACTGCTTGCAACTTTTTTTTTATGGGGATACCTAAAAAAAAGTGTTTCAAGCAGATTCACCCACAACCATTCAAGCCCTCAAACAATGAATTGTGGACAAGATTGCGGCAATACCTGTCAACATGCTGCAAGAGGTCAAGCAAAACTTCCAAGCCAGGCTCCAGGAATGCCTTAACTGCAATGGAGGACATTTGGTAGATGTAGTGTTCAAAAAATAATATTTTTTTCGTATTGTACCCATAATGGCTATTCTTGTACTTTCAATTATTTACTAAGAAAATATTTAAAAAAGTTTTTTTTTCAACAACCAATTACTTTATTTAATCATTGGCAGAGCCTGTACTTGCTTTAAACAGAACCACATTTTTGTAGAATATTTAGAAAGTGAGAATGATAATGTCAATGTTATTTTTGGGCCTAAAATAATATTCTAAATGTTTTACAATCTTCGAAAGTATTTTGCAGAATATATGTACATGGCACAATTAGATTTTGAAAGTGGTTAGTAAAAGAATTTTAAGTTTTTCCAGTTGAAATCATCAAAAATTGCAGACAATAATTCTCTATTGCATAGATCCGGTTACGTTTCAAATCATAATTTTATCATTTCACAACATACTCAACTAACCAAAGTATCGTTGCCTACAAGCATCTGATGCACACCAATACGTCTTAACCTATAAAATGGAATATACTCCCTGGCCACTTTCACACACGTTTCTTCTATCATAGCTTCATCGTGTTTGGAAAATGCTTTAAATGTTTTCACATTGAACTGTATAACCATTATCTGAAACAAAATGTAAAATTTTGTGTTACATATTCCATAATTCAAAGTAAATATACCAATACAGTACAGTCCTGATGATGTGACCTAATGGGGACCGACAATTGGACAAATAACTGAATGAAATGGGAATGAGGAATTTGAAAAAGCTTGTAGAAGAAGGCTTCTAAATAGGTATATAATATAAATTTGAAAAACATGTTTTATAAACAATATTTGCTAAAAACCTAATGTAAACATTATTTAATTATAAACCATTTGAAAAAGGAAAACAATATTCACTGTATTAAAAAGTAAAATAATATAGGTAATGTACAGCTAAAATTAAAAAACATTTTATTATTTTTAATTCTATACACCTAAGTAACCTACCAAAAATTTTAAACATGAAACAAACCATTGCTTGAGCACTCCATTTTGTCACCATACATGACTCATAAAGTTATCATACATTTTCCAACAAACAAAAAATATGACTGAAATAAAACTGTGTACTTCAATTTTAACAAAAGCCCTGAAAAATATTGTTTTATTTTTTAGGACGTTTATTATACTCACTGATTATTTTTTATTAGTTCCAAAATCGAATTGATTTACAGGCCGATACTGGGAGAAAGAAGGGCTGACTTATCAAGATTCAGTTTTTAACTGTACGATATTTCACAATTATGGTATATTGAAATATTAAATTTATACTTCGTAAAATGATTCAAAAGCGTATCCTCTGTTTAAAAGTATATGTAGCATATTTCAAAAAAGTACTATTATCACTTCAGATAACAAGGAATGTTGGAAGTTGTAGGTGTAATTTGGGAGGGGAGATTGTAGAGGGCCGATGCTACCCAATATTATGAAGGACTTTTTAATGTTATAAACATATAAAGTTTTCTAAATATATTTTATGTTAATTTTTTAGAAAACTTTTTCTAGTTTGAAATTAAAAAACAAAAACAAAACAAACACAATTTGGTTGATTTCCATGAATTGTGCTGCCTGTGAAAGCTTCTTTTCATATCTGCATTTGAAAACATATTGTAGACTAACAGTTGGCCAGGAAAGCTTATTTTCTTTGGCTCTTTTAGTTAATGAAATAAACATAAATGTTTTCTACGATAATTGATGAATTTAATTTGAATAAAAACAGAAGGTTTTATTTTGTATAAAAATAAAACATTGACTACTGATTAGATTTTATAAAATAAAGTTTTTATTTATTTATCTATACCCTAGGTCTCAGTCATTCTTGCCTCCCCCCAGTCAAAATTCTGAATGCCCATGCCAAAGATTGAATAATTGAGACTGTATTGTACATGAAAATTTAAACAATTAATAAGATATAAAGTCTAGAAGAAACTGAAGATTGCAGGATGGAACAGAGAAACATGAGCAGATGTAGAAGAGGGACTCTGGGGGGGGGGGTGACTTAAAGGATGAAGGCTGTTCTGGAAAGTAAGGAATATCCCCCAGCAACAGTGGACCCTACACCCCAGAAAATTTTACTGGAACAAAACAAATATTTGAATCAAAATCTTATTATTTGTTTAAATAATTATTTTATTAAAAATGAGAGAGCAATACCTCTCTTAAATCCAACCATGTGGAAAACACATATTTTCAAAGTGACTCGTACCTGGCAAAGTGCTACAAGTACCAGCTAATTTGCTGTTTCAGTAGCCATGGCCGAACAGTCACAACTTGTTTCAGTAGCTAAGTTACCGAACATCATATGTGTGTATGCCACTGAACAATCTTTTGCTTTTTCATTACACAAAATATTTATAGAAAGTATGGTGACCATCCCTTCAGAGTCTTGCACATATAAATATGGGTTTGACAACACCGAGGTGACATAGCTGGACCTTACCTTTCTTCATATCCCTTCGTCCCAAGCCAAGGTAGAACACTGTATGATAATGGCTGCACAGCTACGGACGAGCATAGCTTAAGCATGCAGATTCTGAATACCAGGCGATCTACAGTTTTAATCTAACCTTACCTAGAGAACACTTTATTTCCCTAACTACTTGTACTATACGATTATAACTGGAAATGTACTGTCAAAACCCATAAAGCGAAAAAACATGTAAAAGTGGTCCTGGGGAATAGACATAGCATGGAAGTAAAGGACATTGGGACTGTATCTAATCTGTTTCCAATCTGAGAGCTTCCAAATCTGTTTCTGGCACACGTAAGTAAGATATGCAACCGAAACAGCAAAAAACTACACAATCATACACACTCCATACAGAAATTCCATGTTGTAATTATACAATTCAAAACTAATTAAACTGCTTTTAAAATGAAGTATTTTCTACTTTGTGCACCTGATGATTTGTAAAATAAGAAGCACACTGATAAGCTGATCTTATGAACTCAGATTCAAGTTGTGACTGTGGAAATAAAGCTTTCTTTGTAATCGTTCTGCCTGAAACAATATAATAGATAAATTGTTAGTTTCTTATACTTTTTATTACACAAACAATTATCTATTATATCATATGCTTAAACTATTTTTAGATAAAGCTTCAGATAAAAATCAAAAATGTTTAGCTGTCAGATTTTAAAAATTTTTTATTCTTTTCCAGTAAAAAAAAAAGACAGGAATCAATATGAAGTAGCCAACAGAATCAAAGGAAAAAGCAAACATAAAAACTTTTGTTCTACAGGTCAGAGTTGAGTTCAGGTTGAGTCTAATACCACAACTGAGCTTCGCTGAGGAAGTTACAGTAACAGCAGCAACACAAAACAAACTGACTATTTAAAAATAATAACTTTTTAAACTCATGCTTTTCTTATGTTTATAGAATGTTAATATGCTACGTGAAGTAAATGTTTTACACACACACACACAAACTTAATAGACATGCTTTTAATGTAAAAAAAAACAATTCTATTAAACTTAATTTTAGAATTATTTCAATATAACAATTTAACTTAATAATTGAGCTTTTATTATTATTAAGAAGGGTGTTAAGAAAAACACCCTTAACTTCAGTTTTCTGCTTTGATCTCAGCAGTTGTATTTAGATCTAAACAAAAACCACCATGTGGTAAAAAAATCTTCGTCAAGTTTACAATTAAAAAAGTTGTTGAATTGTCTTTGAATTTCATCTGCTTACACCGTTTACTGAACAATATCAATTTTCACACTTGGCTGCGGTATGTCTTTCTCTGTCAAAATAGCTGTCTGATTTCAGTCAAACATACATTTGATAAATAGACATGTAAAATATTTAAACATGTTTGGATCAAGAAGTCTCCTAGTTATTGTTATGTGAATTACTAACAGACGATTAGGTCTTCATAGTAAGGGGCCTTCTTAAATGATACAGTTTCGGTTTCAGAATGAATTGTATTGTTTGAACTCAAATAAGTGCATGGTACAAGATTAATAATCTGATGATTTTACATCTGCACTAAAACCTTTGCCATCACAGTCAGTAATGCAGCTGTGCCAATCACTGCCATAACTGCAATGTCTGCATAACAACATAAGCGACAGTTTACATTAGGTGGAATAAAACGTAACTGGTTCATTAATAAAAAAATGTGCCCTCTTTCAGCATCTGTGCTCTTCAGTAATAAAGCAAAGATTATTTTTTCCAGCAATCAGATTACTGTACACATTATGCTAATTATTGTTTACACTTTTATTTATTTGTTGCTTTTATTATTTCTCTAAGAGCTATATATAAAAAAATTGAAGTACAATAATACTTAATTATGTAGCCTACTTTAATTAACTCAACAGCTGACTGACAGTTAATAGAAATTGATGGTTATTAAAAAAATGACAGTTAATAAAAATCTCTCTATATTTGGATTCCCTATTATAAACTCTAAATTCATTACGTGTGCATTATTATATAAGTATGTAGTCAGTACCTTTTCCTTTTTACTTAATACTACTTAACATTCACTTGTTTAAACATTTTTTTAATAAAAATGTAAGGTCTTGGGGACTACTTCCCAATGTGACAAACTATTGTAGTGTAAAGGAATAGTCATTATCACCAGTGAGCAGTTTACCAATTTAGGAATCGTAAGCGGTTTATGAATTGAGTATATATTAGGTTATAAAGGACCATTTGTTACTTAATAGCAAATACTATGAGCTTATTGATTTAAGTTATTTCTGAAGGACCACTTAAGAATATCTAACAAACAAGATTTATTTTACAATCAACTCTAATAAATGTAGTGAACTAAAAACTGGTAAACTTTTAATTATGTGCAAATTTGTGTTATGGCAGATAGTTTAGCGATTGTGCTCTTAAGAAGGACAGAAAAATTAAAGTGATTATATGGATGTGTGTCCACCACGTGTTAAGTTCACATTCACTACTAACTGTTTGTTGAGCTTATTGTGATACCTTATTTGTCCCGCGGTCTGAGAACAAACAGAAGTTAGCAATATTTTAATTGTTAGAATACGAGAGAACAATTGCTTGCAGCAGCCATTTAATCACAGGTTTGGAGTGGGCGAAATGGCATAGCAACCATTAATCAACATTAAATATCTATTTTTAAAATGTAAAAAATAATAGCTTCACTTTTTATATATGCCTACTAGTACAACAGTTAAACAAAATAACTGGTGCAATAACATTACAGTACACACAATTTCTTATAGTTAATTCCTTCATAAAAAATTTGTTCAGAAGCTGTTGATAAAAACCCCTCCAAATATCAGTCTAATTTCTCAAAATCCGTTTTTTAGATTTTGATAAAATTTCAGTCCTATATAAAATTTCAAACCTCAAGTCAGGTAAACAAATTTGAAATATATGATTTGAGAGTAAATGGAAAAATCATGATGATGATTAGGTTTTTTTAATTTATTCCTGAACCATAAATTTCTGTAAATTCAAATTTTAAATATGAATTATGACCAAAAAGCTTTATAAAATATATGAAAATATGTAATGTTTTTAATAAAACTGTCCTGTGGTGTGAATGAACCAGACCTACAAGGCATACTTCATCAATTGGTAATTTTTTTAGTCTTTGTGATATGCACAGACATCCAAGTCAATTTTTTTGGTCTCAGGGGACATAATAATTAATGCATAATTATCGATATCTCAAGATAATTTCTTCAGCAATTACCATACTATCTTTATGCCTTAGCACAATGAGAAACTAAAAATTGTGTAACATAGTAACCAACACTGATAAAGTACTTAAGCATTAGATTACTACTATCAACTATGAAAACAATAATAATGATTATTCACCTAGCCCTACCATATCTGTCCCTGAGGACTCTGAGCCATGGTTCCATAGTTTCCTGCCCAATATAGCCCAAGCACACAACATATGTCTCTGAGTTTCCACCTTTACTTTTGATAGGTTTGAAGAACTCCACTCTTTCGAAAGCAATGCACAATAATTTCAACAAGCACAGCGTTTCACATTCGAATAGTGTAAACAATTTCAGCACAAAATTACCACCTGAAAATATCAGAGTATGAGAATTTTTTGATAACACATCTAATGTTTTATGAATGGAAGAAAACCTTATTATAGTCTAGCACTCTTAGCAGCCTGATTAGTATAAAACAAACAGTGGGCAATAATAGTAGCATAACATATTGTATAAAAAAACAGTGGGCAACAGTTGCATAAAATATTGCATTAAACAAACAGTGGGCAAAAGTAGCATAACACATTGTGTAAAACAAACAGTGGACAAAAGTAGCATAACACATTGTGTAAAACAAACAGTGGTCAAAACTAACATTACACATTGTGTAAAACAAACAGTGGTCAAAACTAAAAACAAACAGTGGACAAAGTAGCATAACATGTAAAACAAACAGTGGTCAAAACTTACATTACACATTGTGTAAAACAAACAGTGGACAAAAGTAGCATAACACATTGTGTAAAACAAACAGTGGTCAAAACTAACATTACACATTGTGAAAAACAAACAGTGCGCAAAAGTAGCATATACACATTGTGTAAAACAAACAGTGAGCAAAACTAACATAACACATTGTGTAAAATAAACAGTGGGCAAAAGTAGTGTAACACATTGTGTAAAACAAACAGTGGTCAAAACTAACATTACACATTGTGTAAAACAAACAGTGGACAAAAGTAGCATAACACATTGTGTAAAACAAACAGTGGTCAAAACTAACATTACACATTGTGAAAAACAAACAGTGTGTAAAATAAACAGTAGCAAAATATACACATTGTGTAAAACAAACAGTGAGCAAAACTAACATAACACATTGTGTAAAATAAACAGTGGGCAAAAGTAGTGTAACACATTGTGTAAAACAAACAGTGGATAAAAGTAGCATAACACATTGTGTAAAACAAACAGTGATCAAAACTAACATTACACATTGTGTAAAACAAACAGTGGTCAAAACTAACATTACACATTGTGTAAAACAAACAGTGGACAAAAGTAGCATAACTCATTGTGTAAAACAAACAGTGGTCAAAACTAACATTACACATTGTGAAAAACAAACAGTGTGCAAAAGTAGCATATACACATTGTGTAAAACAAACAGTGAGCAAAGCTAACATAACACATTGTGTAAAATAAACAGTGGGCAATAGTAGCATAACACATTGTGTAAAACAAACAGTGGGCAAAAATAACAACACATTGTGTAAAAACAAACAGGGGCAAAACTAATATAATACATTGTGTAAAACAAACAAAGGGCAACAGTAACAAAACACATTATTGTGTAAAACAATGAGTGGGCAAAACTAACATAACACATTGTTCAAAACAAACAGTGGACAAAAGTAACAGTGGAAACCTGGTGTAATCAGGAGAACATAAGGGTTAACCCCAGGAAAACTACCCTTATTCCTTTTACTGTGAAGAGGATCACTCTGTACTTAAGGTCATTCGGGATGCAATCCCTGTTGCGAATGAGGTGAAGTACCTAGGCTTGGTGTTGAACACCAAAGCACTTCATGGAGAAAGCCAACAAGTCATTGACGGCAGTTAGAAGAATGGTTGACAAAACATGGGAGATGAGACCAAGCATGATGAAGTACGAGGTGTGTTCAGAAAGTAACGAGAATTTTTAATTTTTGCAGGTTTGGAGTGTCCGATTGTTAAACATTTTTTAAAAATTATGTTGGTATACATGCCCTTGAAGTATGATAAAACTTTCAGCTGTTTTCATTGTTAACTTTGTCTGTGACAGCCACTAAGGTTAGACATGTTTTTATGAGCTTGGCAATTTTCGTTTGTTAAAAGAAATGGATCACAGAATTTGTATCAAATTTTGTGTAAAAAATGGAAAAAAGTTTAACAAAGTTTGTAAAATTTTAACAAAGGATTATGGTAAGTCTGTTATGAGTAAAGCAAGAGTTTACGAGTTGTATAAGCATTTCCAAGAAGGCCGTGAAGACGTTGATGATGACGAATGCCCTGGACGCCCCAGCACATCAACAACCGATGAAAACGTGGAAAAAGTGAACGAAATGGTTATGAACAATCACCGAATCACAATTAGAGAGGTTGCTGATGATGTTGGCATATCGGGATGTTGGACATGTCATGACATTGTTTCCAATGTTTTGTGTATGAAACGTGTGGCAGCAAAATTCGTTCCAAAATTGTTGAATTTTGAACAAAAACAGCAGCAAATGGAAGTTGCTCAGGTGTCACTAAATGAAGTCAATGACGATGCAGAATTACTGAAACGTATTATAACAGGTGATGAAACATGGGTTTACGGATATGACGTCAAAACTAAGGTTCAATCATCCCAGTGGAGGCATTCTGGCTCGCCAAGACCGAAAAAGGCTTGACAAGGCGGTCGAACGTGAAGGTTATGCTCACTGTGTTCTTCGATATTAATGGCATAGTGCATCATGAATTCCTGCCACCAGGTAAAAGGTCAATAAGGAGTACTACCTACAAGTTCAACGCCATTTGCTTGAAGCAATCCGAAAAAAACGCCTGGATCTGTGGAAAAACAATTCATGGCTTTTGCACCATGATAATGCTCCAGCTCACACTTCATTGCTTGTTCGTGAATTTTTGGCCAATAACAGTACTGTAACGATGCCCCAGCCTCCATATTCACCAGACATGGCTCCATGTGACTTTTTCTAATTTCCAAAAAATAAAGAGAACCTTAAAGGACCGTCGTTTTACAGCTGTAGATGACATTAAAAGTGCATCACTGAAAGAACTAAAGGTTATCTCAAACATTGAGTTTGAGAAGTGTTTTGAGGATTGGAAGACGCGCTGGCGCAAGTGCATAATCTCCAATGGGGACTATTTTGAAGGCAACAACATCAATGTAGAAGAATAAATAAATATTTTGTTCAAAAAATTTAAATTCTTGTTACTTTCTGAACACACCTCGTACATCTATACTGGGATATTAGAGCTATGAAGTGCTATAATGCTGTGGTTTTGGAAGACTAAGGCCGAGCGGAGGGAGGCAAAGTCTCTAAAATTCAGAGGCTTTCATCTTCCTGTTCATTACTGCTCCATAAACACAACACCAACGGCAGTTATGGAGATCATTCTTGGGTTTCCCCCCATTGACCTTTTTGTCATGGGGGAGGCACATATAGAAAGCAGCATATAGACTGCAGGTGGTGTCTGGCTATCTCAAATTTGGAGAATGCTGGAATCACAGAAAAGATCAGTGACTCGATTCTAACGATAGGGACTGATACAGATGGATCCATGACAAAGACAGGCCCTGGTGCTGGTTGTACTGCCTGAATCCAGGGTTGAAGAAGCCTGAGACAACTTGCAGTAGTATTCCAGGCTGAAGAAATAGCCATTAATAAATGTATTCTGGAGAATTTGAAACAGGCCTTCAAGAAGGCTCTTATTCATATTTATATTGATAGTCAGGCAGCAACAAAGCACTTGCAGGTCCTATAGTTCAGTCCAAGCTGGTCTGGGAGTGTCAGAAGAATCTCAACATTCTTTTCCTGGGTAACTGTGTTATTCTTCACTGGGTTCCGGGGCATAAGGGGGTTGAGGGTAATGAGGAGGCAGACCGACTGGCTGGACCGGAATCTGCATCTGATTTTGTTGGACCTAAATCGGCTTTCTCTGTCATTGGTTAGGTCTGCTATTAATAGGTGGATTATTTTTTTTCTGGCAAAAAACCTTTAAAGTTATCTATCATTGATGAAATAGGTGGAATAATAACCAACATGAGGCAAGATAGAATAACCTTCATGGATATTCCCACAGTAAGTGCCTCTTAAGCAAGGTTCCATATGAAGGGCTTAAAGGGGTGTTAGACATCTTGAGCAGAGCACAACTCAGGAAAATCATGGGGCTCATTACAGGGCACTGAGGTTTGAGGATGCACATGAACAGGATAGGTATGTACCAAGGAGAAACCGTGTGTAGGTTGTGCAGGAAAGAGAAGGAAACTGCAGGACACATAACTGATGATTGTGAGGCTCTTGCTTGTATGAGGCCAAGGGTTTTTGGTTTCCAAAACCATAAGGATCTTCAGCAGGATGAGCTAGAGGATTGTTGGAACTTACTAAGGGCATGATCTGCTAAACTAGTACTCAAGAGGTTTAGTTGTACAATAGGTACATTGACTGCAGTGCCTGGAGTTGTATTATCCCTTCCTCTAATTTAAATCTAACACATTATTAGTTAAGCGGTTTCTGCTAGATAGCAGAGTTAGTAACAACTAAAATATGATATTTAACAAATGTACATACTTATTAGAGACCATACGTTTAGGTCAATAAACGTCATACGCATTAATCAAAGATTTAAAAACTTTCCCAATTTAATTCTCAACTGACCTGGTTGAAGAAGATGAAAAGCTGCAATGCTCTCACAATACTTCAGGGCAGCAACATTCACTTCCTGTTCCGCAGGATCAAGCTGACAATCAATGCTGCCATCTGCTGTTACCTGTATGTTCAAATTTCTTTATGTATGTAAACAAAAATTTAAAAGTAAAATAATTTTATAAATATAAGTACATTAGTACCACTATTATTGAGACTGTAACAATTATAGTAGATTAATGGTAATCTGGCTGAAAATTGGGCCAAAACCAGGTTACACTGTGTCAATACCATAATTTGAAATTTAACTATGTAGAGGGCAAACATATTGAAGTTTTATGAAATAAACACACAGTTAATCTGCCGTAGAACTTTGTTCTTATGGTTTCAACCTTTGCAGGTCATTTAAAAGATCTGTTTCATATTTACTTGTCTTTCTGACTATAACAGCAACAGTCACTTGCAGTTAAAATGGTAGAGGGATTCAAACTGTAAGTTATACTTTCACTTTTTTTTTAGGTCAAGATGACATCATTCTGTTGCTATGACTACTAGCTAATAGCAAGAATTATTAGTGAATATGGTGTCAACTATTCTACTAATTTACTAAGAGGGGTCAAGGAACCTGAGCAGTGGTTACTCAGTTGAATGTCTAGTTGCTGCTCAGGTCTCAAGGGCACTGTCTGTGCTCAAGGTCAATGGAATTAAATCCCAGTGCAGTGAAGCACTGCATTTTTTATGAGTTGAATGGACAAGGTACAGTCAAAATCTGTCAGATATAGAGGAGTAAACTCCAAAAAATAATCCCTAATCTCAAAGTAGAAGAGATGAATAGTAATAGTGACATGTCTTTTAACGGGAAAGCTCTCTGAGATACTGGGCTCTTTTTTTTTTTTTTTTTTTTTTTTTTTTTTTTTGTGTTTAACGTCCGATTATTGTGCACACTTGGGCTAATGCAGACGATGGGATGATTTATAGCGTATGAAAATGCCAAGCCCTGGCCGGGAATTGAACCCGGGTTATCAGGGTGAAAGTCTAGTATGCTATCAACTAGACCACCGAGTGGGGCTCTTTCTTTCACTGTGTATAGCCTTACCTGGACATGCAGAGCTCTGTTCAGGCTGACCAACTTTTCATGGGATATGTATGGAGAACAAAAAAAAATGGTCCCAACGATGATGGATAAAGAGCTGCTGCTTGGATTTTAGTACCAGAATCCAAATACGAGGGATCAGTTGCACAAATGGGAAAGTGCAGTAAGAAAATGGGCTAGGAAAGAACACATCAAATGGTGGAGGCAATTACCAGGCAACTGTTCAGCGAACAGGAGGTCACTGAACAGGTTGTCGCCACGATGAATGGACACAGCCACATCTGGAGTCATCTGCATAAGGTGGGATTACCATAAATCTTTCCCGATTGTTGTCTGTGTGGGCAGGAACCTAAAACCGCAGCACACATACTCCTCGAGTATGAACCCTGGAGACTCTTTGGACTTCAGCAAACAGACGAGGAGTTTCACAAGGATACCCTATACAAGATACATCAAGGGCATTGGAGTTGGTTTAAGATAAATTATAAGGGAACATAAAAAAAGCTTATAGCTAATGTGTTGGGAGGCCAACAGAGATTCAGTAGTAACCCTCAGAAGAAAAAAAAGGAAGACTACTATATTGCTTACAAAAAAGATACACCTTCTCTCTCACTCAGTGCAGGTGTTTCACATCTCGTTCTGCTGTTAAATTTATTATTACTGTATAGACAATTAGATTTTTTAGAAGTTACACTATTTTCACTTTTAACTTCGTATTGTTTTTTGTTCTTTGTTTTATTTGTGATTAATATAAAATAATAAATTGTATTAAACACTTGTATATGCACTACTAATGTACTGCATAATAAAGTATTATTATGCAGCTCTGGATCCAGATACCACAACATTTTTTAGAACAATTATTTTTTTAATTAACTACATTTGATACCAAAGCCATACACAAGCTTGGACAAACCAACACATAATACAATAATCCATTACTTATAAACAACCACAAATTATTAATAAGAGAAACCACTGATTAGTCTTACTTGATATTAATATGCCTGAAGTTACAAAACTGGCAGTGAGTACTAAAGCTTTACAGTGGACTGAAACTGTTTTCACTTTATTAACATCATTAACGTATCGTGTCATGTAGACCTGTGTTGCTGAATGACACTGAATCTTTTGCTCATATCTGCCATTATTATTATTTATATGTAGGGTAGTGCAATATTAAGTTGTACATGTATCCAACTAGGCTGATAAGCTGTAACATCATGAAATTAAGGCTATCTTACTCCGTTTGAGTTGTGGTAACCATTACGGCCAAGGTGTGATATAAGAGCGCTGTAGCTGAATTAGGACCATAAATAGTAAACATGAAACCACATGCGAGGGTATCAAACCCATAACAATTGAGGTCTTTGTAAGCATCAAAAATGTCTGAATTTTTTTTGAGACCTACTCAAGAAGGTTAATGAAATCTTATTATGTCAATTATACATTATTCATAATTTTCTAACATATTTTAAAAATAAATTAAGTTTTAATTCAGATGTCATACAACTTTTACAATGCATGAATTTTTTTATAAAGAATTTTCTTTATAAAAAAAAACAGCAAAGCTGTTGGTAAGGGAACTAATGATTTACAGTTTTTTCGCAATAATGTGTGCTTGGAAGTATTCGAGCGCTTAAGAGCAACTCTACGATAAAGGTTGGGCAGCAGCCTACTGTTATTAGGCAGCACAATGAATTATCTAATTTATGTGATTAATTGACTGTTACTAAATCAATTAGCTGGTCATAATTAACTCATTTGAAAGTAAGTTTGTAGTAATCCAAATAAACCGGTCAATGACCTGTAAAGGTCAAAACCGGTAGCAAGTATAAAGCTGAACAGTACATTAAAACAGTTTTCATTTTATTTACCTAAATAAGTATGATTTACATTTACTTACAGCCTCAAATTTCAAAATAATCAAATAAACTACAAACGAGCAAGTTCTTGTGTAACAGCATTATATTATAAGCTGACAAAAATTGCAGCAGGAACAAGCATGCCAAGATAGTAACTAACATAAACCTACATGCACAGTAAAGAGCTTACACTCATGGTAAGTGCATGTCAATTACCTTCAGTGACAGTCCGCAACCTACAGTGTTTTCTTTTGATTTAAATTTTTATTTCAAGAACATATTTCTCTTGTTAAAACAAAAAAAAAACAATCTCTATGGAGAATCTTTTATAAGAAATATAATAAAATTAAAAATTAAATTTACTACACAATAGACACATTTACAAAAGTACTTTACAATTCATTTTTCAAATGCTACATGATTATTACTAATCAATAGATATTACCAGCATTATGTTGTTGCAAAGTACGGATTTCATCCGTGTCACAATGCTGAGCATATTTTCCAAACACATCAAATCACCAGTCAAACTGTCTCCAAAAGCCCATCTAGGCAGTGTGTGCATCATGAATCGATCATCGTTTATTATCTCTTCCAGTGAGTTACCTTCATAATATGGGTTTAAGGATGATGCCATCCAATGCCACTAAATAAAAGAGTATTAAACTGTAAATGTATTCCATATTTTTACTAAAGACAAGAGAAGTACTATATATATATATATATATATAAGTTATGGTATGATTTCGGGGACGTCGCTTTTTAAAAAAAACAACCTTTTTTAATAATTAAAATAAGACTTTAATATCCACTTAAAACTTATAATAATTATTTAAGTTCGTCTCATATGCATTGAGATGCGAACTGAGTGAAACCTCGATTCACACTGAGCTTCTGCTCTTTCTTCTCTAGGTACATGAAAATGCTTACTGTGTTAAAAGCTAAACTGTCAGCATTAAATATAGCTAAGTCTAACACTAAATCTAGCAAAGTTTACAATAATTGTCTATATAACTATATATATATATACATATACATATGAACAAAATAAACAATAATAATCATTAGAATATCAGTTACAGAAACAAACTGATTAAGATTAAGCAGAAAGTACCGGGTGACCAAGCTCCGCAAGTGTTGTTTATTTTTGAAAATTGTTTGAAATACTTTGAAATCTTTTGTTCAAAATTTTCTAAATGATGTTCAATATAATAAAATTAAATAACATGTACAAAATATTTACAAAACAATCGTATATACATGTGGATGCATTCAGTAAAAAATGAACATGTATTAAAAAATTGTATAATGTAGCCTCTTTCTGATAAAAATCAATAAATAATTAATATAAAAATATAGATATTTAAAACATAAAACTCTACAAATGAAATTAAAAAAATGTATCTGAGGTCTTATATTTGACCAGCTAACAACTTCAGTGATCAAGATATATATATTAGAACTATGTTTATCCGTCACCTTGGGACCTGGTAAAATCGGAATGCAAAAAAAAAGGTTAGATAATAAGAGAAACAAAAAGAACTTTATTAAAACAAACAAAAATATATTACTATGCCATATTTTTAATTGTGTCATAATTATTTCAAAATACATACAAATTCATGAAGTGGGCAACAAAAAATTTCTTGCCAATTGCTAATTCTTACACTATGAAGCAACAACACTGTGTGAACACATAAACAGCGAACTACAGTGGTCACTGGTTGTAATATACATTTTTGCACGACCATTTTACAGGGCTAACACGGTATAACGGGCAAAGAAAAAAAATATTATAGATAAACTTGTAGGGCTACTTAGGCTGAACCAAATACGTTAGCCATACATTAAATTTGTTTATCTATATTCTCCTCAAGTAGTAATGTGGAATGAACAGTTCATGAGCCAACAGATGCAACCTGACATGATTACACACTATATTAGATAACACACTTAGCTGTTATCTATTACTTTAATTCGATCTATTATTGTTTAGACTATGAGATATTACAAGAATTGGACAAGAGAGAGAGAGAGATGCAATGTCTGTAGTTAATTAATTAATATTTGCTATGAAAGATTTTTCCAACAAACTGGTTACTGTTTTGTCAGAAAAAATTTGATATGAGAGTTATGTATTGCAGCCAACTCAAGTAATCAAATGTTAAGAAGAGGGGGTAATGACTGTGTTACATCAGATATCGCAGTATATCCGGGTGCAGTATAACTGTACTTAGCAATACTGTACTGTTTGTGTAAGCTGTCACATAGATATACACACTTGAAGAAAGTAAGTGGTTTTGTGATCATTATTTGTGTGTTGACATTTTCAAATTACAGTACAACCTGTTTATCATACAGGTTAACAAACAAATCTTACTGTATATAGGTTACAATGTAAAACTTCAAACATTAGACAAACAAAACTGCACGACTCACCTAGCAAGATCAAGGATATTCAGATGTCGAATATGCTGGGCTATATATATCTATCTACATATATATGAGGATCATTTTTAAAATAAGAACTTTTAGTGCATCATGTCAGCGCAGGTTGTCACGTGATGTCTGATCAAGGTTAGCCACTCCTGGACATTCCCCAACTGTTCCAACAGTAGTTTTGTGTTTTTGCTTGTGTTAAATGTTTTATAACATTGATTTGTTTGTCGTTATATTGATTATTAATTTCACTGATTGTGAAGTGAACTCTGTAATTCGATTGTTAAATGCAACGCCCTGTTAAAATTCAGTATGAAGTTTTATGAGGAAGGTGTAATGAATGACAGCAATGTATGTAAGTGGTGAAGGATTTTTAATGAAGGAAAGACAAAGTTTCATGACGAAGAACAATCTGGAAGATCTACTGTCATGAATGAACACTTGACACAAAAAGTTGATGAGGAAATTCGTCAAAACAGGCGCTTCATTATTGACATGCTTCACCAAAAATTTCCTCAAGTTTCAAGATCAGTAATTTATGAAATTGTTTATGACAAACTCCAAATACAAAAAAAAATAATTGTATGAGATGGGTGTCAAAAATGCTGACAAAAAAAAATAAAGCGTATGACACTGTCATTTTTGGCACTATGACAAAAAATCACCGTTCGGTGATGGTTTTCTTGAGTTACATCATCACTCGTGATGAAACGTGGATTACTTATTACATAAACTAAACAACAATCCATTGAATTGCATAATTCTCTGACAAACCATGAACACTGAAGCAAGAGCATCAACATGGAAAATCATGGCCAAAGTTTTCTGGGACTAAAAAGATGTTCTGCTGACAGACTTCCTACCAAAAAGAATAACAAATGCTGAAAAGTACTGTGAAAACTTTTGGCACAGCATTAAAAAAGGAGTCATTATACTTTCAAGCAGTGTCATTATACTTCACAATAACTTCGATCTCATGTTGTGGCAAGGACAAAGACGCAGCTGTCAAATTTTTGACAGGAATTACTAGACCATCCAACAGCCCTGATTAGCACCATCAAACTTTCATCTTTTTCCACAACTTAAGGAATTTTTTGGAGGAAAACACTCACAGGGCAAAACATCTCTCTATAGGGCAAAACACATGCATACTTTCTACTCTTCTATCCTATTTCTGTTTGACAAAAGGTTGAGTGATAAAAACAGTGGATAGAGTATCAATTTAATTGAGTGTTTTGTGACTAATACATTTTACAAGTAGTGCCTTATTTCTTTATACTTTTGCAATACAGTGTACTGGCACCTAAAGGGAAAACATTATCCTTAGATGTAAAAGTTAAAAGTTTTTTGACACATAAAATACATGTAAATAGAGGAACTGATTGAAAGTGACATGTGATAACAATGTTACTTGACAACCAACTTTCTGTTAAGTTGGAGAAAGAATACAAGTTCTATTATAAATGGGGTTTTCCAGATCTGTCCCATGGCTGGTCAACAAACCATCCCGAATATGGAGACTGAGGTTTGGCTCAGTTATTGTTTAGCCATCCCTCAAGTGCCATATACTAGTCCGTTTTACGTTTTTAACTACAACAGAACACTGTAGTTATTGTAGTCAGTTACAAATAACATTATTTAATGACCTTGGTAGCTTAGTAAATAAATTATTGTTACTATACCCTATTTAATTTGGTGTCTTGTGAACAATAGGTGCTATGATGATACAAAATTAAAGGCAGATGCACTAGTTTAATAATTCAGTAGTGTATTTACACAGTGTGTTTTATTATTTTAAAATCCTTAACAGGGTACCTCTAAGTCAGTTAATAAAGACTTACTTACCTTGAAAATGTTTTATTGGTAATTTTCATTATGTAATTTAACTACCTTATGTCTCAATTGTATTGTGTTGGTTTACTTTTAAATTGTTTCACATGTGTTTTTTAATGAAAAGTGTTCTCTCTCTCTCTGTGTGTGTGTGTGTGTGTGTGTGTGTGTGTGTGTGTGTGTGTGTGTGTGTGTGTGTGTGTGTGTGTGTGTGTGTGTGTGTGTGTGTGTGTGTGTGTGAGAGAGAGAGAGAGAGAGAACATGCATTTTAGCACACTATTGTTTTGATCTTATTTAATTCAAAACTGGCACAAAAATAGATTTTGATACTAGCTTGGAGAAGTTCTTTACCATGCTAACTCCATTCAACATATTACAAATAGCGAGCATTCTAAATTTAAAAATCAACTTTTTTGAAAATCTGATTTTACCAACATAATCAGCATTAATGTATGTATAAATTAGCAATTAGATTTTTAATTCCATTCATAATACAAAAATAAATCTGATGATAGTTAGGGTTAATTTTTATATTTTAAATGTAATTTAAAAAAAATAAATACAGATTTTAAAACCAAGTATGGTGGTAAAATAAGATTTTCAAAAAGTGTAAGATTTAAAAAAATATTGATATATTTTTACTTTTTGGAAATTTTCTTCCATAACGTCAGCAAGCCCGTTGAGTGCCATTATTATTTTATTACGAGCATTGCAAAACATGATTTTAGAAAACACTAATGACTGTTGTGTGGATAGTCATAAAAAATTAACATAGCTGTTCATCACAAAATCATATTTTAGAAGCACAGTGTAAATTACCTGCAAATGAGTATAATTACTTTGTAAGTAATGGTTCAATGCTGTGATGAATGCACCTGGAGCTTCACTTAAATGTACCGAACTGAAATTTCCAGTTCTTAAAGCACCTTCTGGCACCAGATCATATGTGGCAGCTATTTCTGTAAATTTACACCAAGCCTGGAAATCAAAACAGTATCACATTATTTACAGTAGTTATGAAAATATTAATCTAAGTTAAAATAATGTAAGGTACAAAGCAGCTACAAAAACAGTTCAATGAATAGATTCATAACAATCATTTTATGAACCAATTTGGTTAAACACGCTGGTCTATATGATACATTAATCTTAACAATTGCCTAAAATAAAATTAGTATTAACCATTGAAGCATTAAAAGGACAGTATTAAGCAATAATTTAAGATAAATACGATATTATTATAGTAAGAACTCTTTCAACCAAAATAAAGATGTTTCGGGTAACAACATTTTCGGATAATCAATGAAAATTACATTTCCACGTTAAGCAGTGTGAAAAAAACTACAGTACAGTACTGTATATTAACTGATTTATTACACATTGAATTTAGATGTTAGTTATACATACTGTACTGTAGTAGGCATTTTTCAAGAGTAGTTCTTGGTATGGTTGTAGCACTTATCAGACACAGTACATTGATTAATCAATGGACCTTCTTATGCTTTTGTATCACATTCTGGGACTCTTCTCTGTTTATAAGGTCGAAACACTAAACTAAAAAATCTCCTTAGTGTATACTTGTTAACAGCATCACTTGGATATGCTTGAACACACATAGTTCACAAGTGTACCTCAGGGATTGTCCAGTGTGGATTGCATTATTGTACTGGGTAATGTAATCTTGTAATCTGGGTATTGGGATTGTAATCTTTGCACTCACAGATTACAGTTGAAGTTGGTTAAATGATCAAAGTGTATATCGTACTATATATATTTCCTGTATATTTTATAGCTTATTAAAAATTGCTGTAGTTATTTTAGTTCACAGCAATATCGTCTGTGCACAGGAAGTGCAGTAGACTTTTTGTGAATCGGTCTTCATTCACTTTTGGACTATACGGGAATGTTTATGTTTGTCTCTCAATTAGATAAATGCACTTTTTACATTGTAGTTACAGTAGTAATTACTGTATTGACAAAAGAAAAGAGTGAGGGGGATAAGCATGCGATGCCCTTGGCCAACTGTTTTAAGCAGTTACCCTTGCTTCATTAACAACAAGTTACCGCAAGTGTCAATGATCCTTGACAATATTTATGTGTGAACCAATTACTGTATTAAATTTTTTCCACCTGATTTCTGATCGGTTAACTTGACCTCCGTTAAAGGAGGTTTTACTGTACATCAGAAACGCTATTGGATTTCATTCAAATTCAAATTTATAATAAGCTATTTTTACAAAAAGCAATTATGGTAATTGAGCCATTTTAACTAACTAAAGACAAAACCCATTCAAAGACTGACAGATCATCGTATCTCAAAGAATAGAAAAGCCTAGTGAATTAAAATTTTCTGCAAATGCTAACCCTTTGAAGAATACGGGTGTTTGCACATAAATAGTACTGACTTTCTGGAATGTCTCTAGCGTTTTATATGAAATAAGCGAAATTTTGGAATGTCTTATGAAAGTATGACTTTACTTTATAATATTTCTAGAACAAATGGCATGATATTTATAAGTGTTTGGGGTACTGAGTCAATTAGTCTGTGTTTTGCAGAGGAGAAGGAGTTGCCAGCCCCTACAATCTCGTGAGATGATTGAGGGCAATAAAAAGTCGTTGAAATAGTGGTGCAAGCTATAAATAACCTACTCTGTAGATGTTCTTCATGCCTAATAATAATGTTTTTCTATTTATGTTTGTTACCATCTTGCTGAGGAAATACATAGGTAAACCATAATAAGAAAATATAGACAATGTATGCGTGAAGACCAAATTTCTTAATAAATAATAATAATATATAAAAATACAATAATATTAATTAAAAATAACTAAACAAACAATATGTATACAAGGCTAGTGGTTTCAAAAGTTAGTTCCTTCTCTCTTGGCACTGAATTGAAAAGGGCTGGGCATCAGATACATCGTTGAGGTTTTGCTTCTGTAATGAGTAGTTGTTCAATCATCTTGTGTTCATCCCGATCTGTCTGTTCAGTAGCTTTAACTGTACTGAATAGTCAATAAACCATGGTCAAAACCAATCATATCCAACTGTCAATCCATAAGCTGAATCCTGCACTGCCCTCAGAATATTTTGACAATCAGTAAGGCAATATCGTGAAGACAGTATAAAGAGCCTCAAGCTTTATCCAACTGACTGCCTAAAATCAACAGGTTGAGCCAGATGTCACAGCAAAAATTAAAAAAAACAGATGACTTATAATCTGATAAGGGATAGGAAATGAACTTGAAGGTAATGTGTAAAAAATTGTCAGTGGACACCAGACTACAATGGAAACCAAAGAATAGTGTGATTAAATTGTCAGATATGAGAAAGATGGATTAGATGCTAGAAAGCAGATGCAGCATATGAACCAAACAGCAGCAGTGTTGATGAGGCTAAATGAAGACTAGGACATGACAGTAAATAAATATTAATTTCAAATCCAAAAACAATGATTAAGTTTAACACAACTGAATTGATCGAGAGCATGCTGCATACCAGTCAGTAAAGTAGATTACCCTGTAATGCAAATACTTACCTGAGTTAAAAACTCTGGAGCAATTAAATGTTTTATTTGACCAATAACATGTCGCCCAATACTGGTTACATTCGTATGTTTATGCCATTTTTCTAAATTAAGATCATTCAACTGACTTTTAACTGTGTTCAGCTCATCTTTCAGTTCTTGAAATTCTGTAACCTAAAATCATAAACAATATAATGTTATTAAGTATGCCTAAGATATTTAGCGAAGCCTTCGATTTTTATTTATATATAGGTCTAAATTCATAAATAAGATTTGATGTATTCTGTTACGATTTGGGTGAAGCCTTTGACAATGAACTGATCTACACTCTTAAAATGTCATATATTGTATTTCAGTTACAGGAAAAATACGACCTTCAGGCCAGGTTCGGCCCTCAGACTGATAACAGAGTTTTGAATGGCAAGTCACCTATACACATTATTCACAAAAGTCTGGATTTATAGTCTCAAACCAATAACATTTATCAATCAATATAATAGTTTTTGGACACAATTTTGCTATTAATATTTTCATCACTGAATCATGTAATGTTTATTGATATAGAAATTAATAGTTTTGAATGTACATTTTTAAATCTATAGTTTTCTTCACTATTAAAAAAAACTATGTTTATTTGTGTAAATATGTGCACACAATTTTTAATAAACATTTTTATTAACAAAATAAGTATAATTTTATGAAAAGCTTTATTAATCATATATAAAACAAGTTTTGAGTTATTTCAACATTATTATATGTTTTTACTAAAGTGTAAAAGCTTAATACAATAATCTAATTAAATTAATTTTAAACTCTAATTCACTTAAAAAGTGTTTACAATAATACATAAATTAAATAAAGTCACAAAGACATAAGCAAGTACCATTTATTTAACACAAAAATTGCATCTCTACTGTAATATACGTGTGGCTAGAAAATAACTGGAATGCTCTATACCTACTCCACCATTTTGATTGCACAATATCTAGTTCGCTCACAGCAGTCATTTGAACAATACCGAGTATTTGCCCTGCATCAGAAAAATGCTTAGTGCTAGTGTGGAGGAACTTGTTAACGTGAAATTTCTCGTTTAACTCTACAAATCTGCCAAAAAAATATTGAATTTGTTGCAAAAAGTGTATGGTGACCAGTGTTTATCACAAACTCAAGTTTTTTAGTGGATTAAAAAATTTAAAGAGGGGAGAAAGGACATTACAGGTGATACACGTCTTGGTCGGTCACACACAGCAAGAACCGATTAAAACATTGAAAAAAATTGTTAAGATTATTCAAGAAAATCTTGGTTTGAATATAAGAGCAGTTATTGAGTTAACGAACATTGAAAAAAAACTGTTTGACAAATTTCACATGACAATTTCAACATGAACAAAGTGTGCTCAAAGTTAGCACCAAAAAACCTCATTGCTCATCGAAAGGAAGCTCGAATGACCATCTGTGTTGACATTCTGATAATAATACCATTCAAATTTCACATGACAATTTCAACATGAACAAAGTGTGCTCAAAGTTAGCACCAAAAAACCTCATTGCTCATCGAAAGGAAGCTCGAATGACCATCTGTGTTGACATTCTAAACATTGAAACTGACCCTACCTTTTTAGAGAAGGTAATAACATGTGATGAATCAAAGTTTTTCAGGTACAACTCTGAAACCAAGTGCCAATCTATCATTGAAAAAGCCCTAGCTCACCAAGGCAAAAAAAGCACGAATGAGCAAATCGAAATTCAAAGTCATGACGATGTTGTTTTTTGACATCTGAGGGATTGTTTACATTAAATGGGTGTCCGAAGGTCAAACTATCAATAAAATTTATTACAAAGAGGTTCTGACCCCTCTTTGTGAACGCGTGCAAAGAAAAAGACCTGACAAGTAGAAAAATCATTCATGGATCCTTCATAAAGATAATGTACTGTTAATCAAGATGTTTTTTGCAAAGCATGAAATTCCTGTGTTAGAGCATCCACCCTACTTGCCTGACCTTGCTCCATGTGACTTATTTTTTTTGTTTCCTAAGGTCATCTTTTCTTGTTTTTGAAAGGAACACATTTTGAGTCTGTAGATGCAGTGAAGAAAAAGCGACGAACATGATGATAACCATATCAGAAGACAATATGCAGCATTGTTTTCAACAATGCAAAATTTGTATCGAGCAATGTAGGAGGAGGGGTGTACATAAAGGAGGGTGTACAAATGTACAAAAGGGTGTGCAAATATATGTAGGAGGAAGGGTGATAATGTTTCCAATGTAAACAATGTTACATAAAAAGTTTTAAAAATTCAGCCCGGTTATTTTCTAGCCACACCTCATATGTGTCAAAAATTGTAAACTGCCAATATAGGCTAATCTAATGTTTTAGTTTACTTAAATTTCAACAAAAATGGTTTATAACAGTAATATATAAATCTAGTAAGTATAGATGTACAGCAGAAATGACTGACTAACTAAATATAAATAAATTTTACGATAATAGTTTTATATATAATCTCAAATACTAAGTCAATGATTTTTTTAAATTAGGTAATTAATCCCTGATAGATTGCAGCACATCCCAGGTATATTGGCTAAAAGAAAATATAAATACGAGTTATGGTGATTAAATAACTGGATTGGCACTGCTTCTGGCAAAAAAGCAAGAACACCACAGCAGGTTAGAACATGTGTGTGCCTGTTGATGCTTTCCCCACCTTAAGCGTATATCACTCAGTCTCATTGTAACAATCGCTCAGTCAGGTCCTTGCATTAGCATCTCGTCAAAAAAATGCAAAGTGTTCAGATGGAACAATGATTTAAAGTCAAGTTTCTTGTGAAATTGGGAAACTGCTACAGAAGCTCATGCCATGTTAAAGGAAGTGTAAGGTGGTGTATGTTTATCATGCACATAAGTTTTTCAGTGGTTCAAAAGGTTGTACCTATGATTCTGAATCAAAGAGCCAATTGATCACAAGTAATCACCCTGCCTAACAATTCTAGATCATTATCAATGTTGTTTAAAAGGTTCGACACAAATGTTCATTCTCAATCCCTTTTGCTCTGGAGCGAGAAGTTTTGACACCATTTTTGCACAAACTTTCTGCATGTTCAATGATTCATGCAAAATCTGAAGGACACTTTCTTTGTTAATTGCAGTGATTTCAGCAACAGCTCGGACACTCAGATGGTGACTTTCACAGATGTTGTCATCCATTTTTGGTGCTGAGGATTATCCAGAACGCCGACTGTTTTTGTTGTTTCATTTCCCTCCTTAAACCACTCAAAAACATATGTGCACAATAAATATTCACTTCCATAGACTTCTAGACTTCTGAAAATAAAAGTAACAAACATAATCTCAAAATGACTAGTGCACAAAAGTTGGTCTTTTTCGCAAAAATGAGTAATATTTTTTTTTTTAAAGACTAAAAAACCTAACATGTTTTGTATATAACTAGTATTGCGTAAAAGTTATTAACCTTGTAAAGACAATTAGGTTATTAGCATATAAGTATAGCTTAGTGGTAGGTAGGCTTAAAATAGTAACTTGTAATAAATTTAATCTTCCGTGGATGAATATATCTCGATTCAATAATGAGAATCGAAGTAGAAGTACTTCTGTTTTTACTACTTTAATCAATGTTAAAACCTGTTAGCAAAATATGACAAAATAAGGTCTAATGTTTTAACAAAATACTTGTACCACTGTGGTGAAAGAGAAATAAAGGTGATTAACTTCATCTAAACAGTTGATTTTGCACCACAGCTGTTCCTTTTTTAAATACTAGCCACCTCGGTGGCCTAGTTGATAGCGTACTGGGCTTTCACCCTGAGGACCCGGGTTCGATTCCTGGCCAGGGCTTGGCATTTTCATACGCTATAAATCATCCCATCATCTGCATTAGCCCAAGTGTGCACAATAGTCAGACGTTAAACAAAAAAAAAAATCCATAGACTTCTTTAACATGGAATGAGCTTCTATAGAAGCTTCACAAACTTCAGAAGTTTCCCAAGAAAACTGAGGTTAACTCGTTGCTCCATCTACACTTTACATTTTTTTGACTAGATGCTAGTGCAAGAAGTTGAATGGACAACTGCTATAGTGAGACTGAGCAGCGTACAACCATGTCTATTGAGCTCAGGGTGGAGCAAGCATCAACAGGCACAGACATGTTCAAATCTACTGCATTGTGCTCACTGTTTGCCAGTAGTAGCACCAGTCCAATTATGTAACTGCCACACCTCATATGACTTCTTCATGCAAATAATTAAACGCCTTAGACCTCTTGACCATGCTAACCACTATTCATTTGCATGAAGAAGTCATACGAGGTGTGGCAGTTAAATAACTGGACTGGTGCTACTATTGGCAAATAGTGAGCACAATGCAGTAGATTTGAACATGTCTGTGCCTATTGGTGCTTCCCCCACGCTGAGCTCAATATACATGGTTGTAAGCTGCTCAGTCTCACTATAGCAGTTGTCCATTCAACTTCTTGCACTAGCATCTAGTCAAAAAAAAAAAAAAAAAATGCAAAGTGTAGATGAAGCAACGAGTTAACCTCAATTTTCTTATGAAACTTCTTCTGAAGTTTGTGAAGCTTCTATAGAAAGCTCATTCCATGTTAAAGAAGTCTATGGACTTTTTTTTCTTTCATCCCGAGGACCCGGGTTCGATTCCCGGCCAGGGCTTGGCATTTTCATACGCTATAAATCATCCCATCGTCTGCATTAGCCCAAGTGTGCACAATAGTTGGACATTAGACACCAAAAAAAAAAAAATCTTCATGCAAATTTTAGTTGTTTTAATAAAATATCTTAATGCTACATGTTTTTTGTGGGTATTAACAACTTTAACCCAACAATAACACCTTTATTTTATCAGAAAAATTACTATATTCTACCAATAACAATAATTTGTCTTTTAATAACAAAAACTTTTCTCTCTCAAATATACAAACTTACTGTGGACCTAGTTTACAGTAAAAGTAAAAACAATAAACATTAAAAACAGAAAAATGTTTAAGTTAAATTTCAAATTAATCATCTGTAATTTTCATTCAGTAGAATACTGTAGGAAAACCAGTGAACATTCAGAAATACCCTTTCCATACTTTTGCATTTTTTTATTATTATTTTTGAGAATATAATAAAGGTTTACAGCAAAAAATTTTGAAAATAGCCACCTAATATTGTAATTATGGCGGGCATATAGCTCCATGTTGCACCATGTAGATGGCAATGACATCACAATGGCAAAATAGTTAAAAATTGCTTAAAATCATCTTATGTAAGAAATTGGTATTTCTGAATTTTTGGGACTTGTACTTAAGTAATGATTTTAACAATTTTTTAAATTATTTATTATTATGTCCTTTATTATTGAATTAAGAGAGATTCAAATTAAATTTACATACCTAGATTTAAATTTTAGTACCTAGATTAGTATAACTAGATTTCTATGCCAAAGTCACCTACCAAAGTACTGTTAATACGTATTATCACATTATAATAAATCTTACTAGTTCTTGTAGTAAATACATCGTTAAAAAGTGCTGCCGTTATTTGCGAACATTCCATAACCAAGTCGAGTTATGTAAACACTCAACAACCGAGTCGTTAGGTTGTAATAATTTTTGTAAAAGTTTATATTCTTTTTAATAACATGCTTTAATTAATCATTTTTCATTAACTGACAACTAAGTCATACTTATTATGCTAATAACCTAATTAGTTTTTTCACTCAATATTAAGTTTGTAAATTATTAATCAAGTTTGTTAGGCTTTTTAAAAAAAAACATTTTATTAATTGGGTAATTATGTAGTGTAGCCTGTCCTGGATTTTTCAATAAATTTTTTACTAAAATGCTTTACTACATGCCCAAAAGCAATAATCCAATTTATAAAAGTGTGGAAAACACGAGAAATACGATAAAAATCCAACATAACCTCAAAATTGCTACCTTGTGAAAGCTGGTAACTTTTGTAGATCGGTAATAGGATAAAAATATGTGTAATACAGTTTTTCAGTGATAAACCTTAATTTTTTTAAAAGAATACTCCATAACCTAACATGGCTGTTGTGTGGTGAACCTAATACGGATGATGGGTAAAAACCCTGTTAAATTAAAGTAGTTACTAACCTTGTAATAAATATTATTGTAGCGGATATAATGCAGCCATTGCTTTGTCGAACTGGTGAATTCTATGCTTATATAGTGGTACCCTGGCTACAGTCGACATGGACAAGTCATATCTTACAACAGGGTACCACTAATTTATTTCACAATGAAAAACATATTATCTACTTTACTGTGCTAGTCATTTTGAGGTAATGTTTATCACTTTTATTTTCATTTTTACTAACTTCACGTTTTTTCGCACTTTTATATTATGGATAATTGATACTGGGCATATAAAAAAGCATTTTAATGGGAAAATTACCAAGATTGTCAAAAGTGCCTCCTGAAGTTGGCCTACACTTTATTTTTTTACAAAGTAAAAAAATTTAAAAATCATTAATTTTATAAAAGACCCACTAGAGTATATATACCTTTTTATGCATACCTACAGACTTAGTCATTAGAATAGCTTGGTAACACTTTACCTTCCATTTATCATCTCTAAACAATATGTTGGTACTTTCTTGATTTATTACAAGACAACCATGTTTCTTTTTTTTCAGTAGAAACTTTTTTGTAAATTGCTCAAGATATAATACACCTCTTCCTCTTTCACTGCTATATGTGTTAGCTTTCCTCAAAGAAAATCTACTATCCCTATGCCTCCACTGAGTTTTTGGGCCCATCATTAATTTATTAAAACTGAATAATAAATAATAATTACTGATAAATTTTAGTTTCGCTTTTAGATATTCTTATATTTAGTTAAATATTTACAAATCTACATTATTTTTACAGAACCGGCAACAATTAATTTTAGTAATTGCTAGAGGCCTTTTCTGTTATTTATATTGCAGACATAGATTATGACCAACACATTGGTTAAAAAAAAGTATATTACTGATAATTAAATACTAAACAATATTTGATCACATCTAAATTTATTTCAAGCCATACCAATAAACCTTTAATTTGCACTTTTGCATTATTTATTGTTTTTTATCACAGAAATAACAGCTGATGAGCTGAACTGTTATTAATTAGCAATCACATATGACGTTCGTAACACAGTATGTATATGGAAATTAATTAAGCCTAACTAATTAAATAATCAGAGTTAATCAGGGAGCAGATGAAACGTTTTCGAGCATTTGGACAATAACCGGTATACAGTAATACAGTAAGGTAGAGAGATTGGTAAGAAAACTCCAAACTGTTAAAACAAACTGTTATTCTATATACGAAAAACAAACTGCTTTGCCAAACAGAAACTAACAGTTTGAATTGGACTGGATCGTTATTTGTTAAACAAGGAACAACAGTTTGGACTTCCCCACCACCTACGTTATATTCGAACGTTGCCGCAAACACTAACACTTTTTTCTGCTATTTTCCTGCTAAACTGTTTTCCTTCAAACAGTACAAACGACTACAAACACCTTTTCTTTAACTTGCTATTTGCTATACTTTTCCCTCCATTTCCTGTTGCAACGTAGTGAAGTAAGAACTGTTTGGGGGTTGTTAAAGTTTATCTCTATTTTGTTGCGACTTTGAAATTTTTGAATGTAAAATTTGTTGTTCAAACATTTTTTAAATTGTAAAAACAGCCAAAATTGTGTTTTATATTAGTTTTTCTCCGTAGTTTACTTTGTGTTTAGAAATTTAAAAATATTTAGTGGACAATTTTGAAAGTTTTCTTTTACTTTTTTAATGTTTTTAGAATTAAGTGCATAGTTTTTAATTATTTATTGGATGTGCGGACTTTTTAAAATTCACAATATCTACTCTTGTATATATCTTGAATAATTTTAGGTTATTTTAGAACTTTTCAGAAAATATTACAAACATCTTACATTTTATTTTTATACGGAGCCTAATTTTCTTTAAAAACATTTGTTTTGTTAAATACGTTATTACAATAAACTTTATATTTTTTCTGTGTTGTAAAATGGAAAACTTATTTTTTTGCTAATGCTAATGTTGATAACCTATCATTAACCTATAATAACCTAATGTTAATAACCTGTAATTTTGTTACTATATAGAACCAATTTTATTTAAACATATTTGGCCTATGTTCTTATTACTATATTTTACTTATTAAGGTTACTTTTTTCAGTGTTGAAAAATGAAAACCTACTTTCTCCCAAATAAAAATATGACAGTAACATCTCACGTTTTGTAATACATAACCTAATTTTATTTAAACATATTTTTTATATTTATTATCAATCATCAATATTTTTTAATCAACTAAAAATATTCTAAATTGTCTGCATTTCAGTAAATATGCAAAGGCTATTTAATTTTTAAGTAAAAAAAAGGAATGCTTCTATTAGAAATTCATTGCATTTTGTACATAAAATGGCATACATATATATTACGTTTTGAGAATGCAATTTAATTATTACTACACTATAAAAATTAATTTTTTCTAAATGTTTTACTCCCAAAAACAGTTAAGGACATGGTGGTAATGGGAATGAAAAAGTAGTCTTAGAAAACTGAACGTTTGTGCTTATGTTTTAGCTGCTAATACAACTTCGAGTTTCATTTTTCTAAACCTGTTATTTTAAAACTGTTATTCCAAACAGTTATTTTTTTCCAACAAACAGTTCGTTGATATTTTTAAAAAATATCAACGAACTGTTTGTTGGAAAAAAATAACTGTTAAAAAAACAGTTTGAAAAACAGGTTTAGAAAAATTAAACTCGAAGTTATATTAGCAGCTAAAACATAAGCACAAACGATCAGTTTTCTAAGACTACTTTTTCATTCCCATTACCACCATGTCCTTAACTGTTTTTGGTTGTAAAACATTTAGAAAAAAATAATCCTTATAGTGTAGTAATAATTAAATTACATTCTTAAAACGTAATATATATTTATGCCATTTTATATTTACAAAATGCAATGAATTTCTAATAGAAGCATTATTTTTTTTTACTTAAAAATTAAATAGCCTTTGCATATTTACTGAAATGCAAACAATTTAGAATATTTTTAGTTGATTAAAAAATTTTGATGATTGATAATAAATATAAAAAATACCTTTAAATAAAATTAGGTTATGTATTTACAAATTAGGTTAAGTATTAAAATTAGGTTATGTGAGATGTTGGTCATATTTTTATTTGGGAGAAAGTAGGTTTCCATTTTTTAACACTGTAAAAAGTAACGTTAATAAGTAAAATATAGTAATAAGAACATAGGCCAAATATGTTTAAATAAAATTGGCTCTATATAGTTACAAAATTATAGGTTATTAACATTAGGTTATTACAGGTTAATGATAGGTTATTAACCTAAAATTATTCAAGATATATACAAGAGTAGATATTGTGACTTTTAAAAAGTCCACACATCCAATAAATAATTAAAAACTATGCACTTAATTCTAAAAAAATAAAAAAGTAAAAGAAAACTTTCAAAATTGTCCACTAAATATTTTTAAATTTCTAAACACAAAGTAAACTACGGAGAAAAACTAATATAAAACACAATTATGGCTGTTTTTACAGTTTAAAAAATGTTTGAACAAATTTTACATTTAAAACTTTCAAACAACTCGCAACAAAATAGAGATAAACTTTGACAACGCCCAAACAGTTCTACTTCACTACGTTGCAACAAGAAATAGAGGGAAAAAGTATAGCAAATAGCAAGTTAAAGAAAAGGTGTTTGTAACTGTTTGAAGGAAAACTGTTTAACAGGAAAATAGCAAGAAAAATGTTTTAGCGCTTGCGGCAACGTTTGAATAGAACGTAGGTGGTAGGGAAGTCCAAACTGTTGTTCCTAGTTTAACAAATCACGATCCAGTCCAATTCAAACTGCTAGTTTCCGTTTGAAAAAGTTGTTTGTTTTTCGTAAATAGAATAACAGTTTGTTTTAACAGTTTGGAGTTTTCTTACCCATCTCTACTACTGAGTAGGGTCAACACATCAAAATCATCATAGGATTCACTGACCACAGGTGATTTGGAGTGCACTGTTTTATTACAATTATTACTTAGCAAGACGTAAGAATTTTTTTAAATAAAAGGTCATGAGAAAAATATAATAAACAAAAATTAGAGTACAGTTAACTACAAGGAAAACATTGCTATAATTTTTTTTTTTTTTTAACGTCCGAGTATTGTGCACTTGGGCTAATGCAGACGGTGGGATGATTTTATAGCGTATGAAAATGCCAAGCCCTCGCCAGGAATCGAACCCGGGTCCTCGGGATAAAAGCCTAGTACGCTATCCACTAGACCACCGAGGCGGCTAACATTGCTATAAAAGCCGAGTCAGAAATCAGCTGATTGGTAACCATCGCCCTAACAATTGGAACAATCGAGATAACATTCGTCATATATCTAGATAGTTCAACCTGTCTGGTATTCGATGGTTGACTCGATTGTGTTATTGTACGATGATCGATTGTAAAAACATCTCGGAATCGTGCATCACTAATATGGCAGAATCTGACCTGCACAGAAATATGGAATGAACCACGCGTGTGCCACCAGTGCAACAGTTTAGCCAACACAACAATCATTAAATACAACTACATATATACTACATCTTATGTCAAAGGGATATATATATATATATATATATATATATCCACACACTATAATTAATAATTATTTATAATTAGAGAATTTTTTTACGGTATCTTAAAATTGGGAACATTTTTTTATGGTTGGTGTGGGAAAATGTGTTTTGCGCCTGGCCACATTGCTCCTGTTCGCCATTTCCCCAGTATTTTGAATTGTTTTAAAATATAAAAGCGCGGGAACCACGAGAAGTATGATAAAAATCGAAAATTAAAGTGATCAACATAACCTCAAAATTGCTACCACGCGAATTGTATGTAAGTCGGTAATGTATTGTAGATCGGTAAAACGATAAAAATACGTTTAACACGGTTTTTATTATTTTTTTGTAAAGAATAGTCCATAACCTTTTGTTCGTTAAAAGGATAAGAAACCTTTTACTTTTTTTTGTAAAAAAAGTGCTTAATAAGCGACTGACATGGTTTTTGTGTAATATAAACACCTTTCTTAAAAAAAAAAAATAAAAAAAATACCAAAACCTAACTGATATGGTTGTTGCGTGGTGAACCTAAAACAGGTGATGGGGGTGATGAAAACACCTTTACTTTTTAAAAAAAGAAAACCTAACTGTCACGGTTGTTGGGTGGTGAACCTAACATAGTTGTAGTGTGATTAGAAAAATTAAAAAAAAGTATTTATGCAGAGTAGCTTGTTTTGCATTTTTCGATATTTTATTTACTAAAACGCTTTATTACATGCCCAAAAGCAATAATGCAAAATATAAAAGCGCGGAAACTATGAGAAGTACGATAGAAATAAAAAATGAAAGTGACCAACATAACCTCAAAATTACTACCGCGCGGAAGTATCTAACATGTTGTAGATTGGAAAAACAATAAAAATACGTGTAAAATGGGTTTTGCGTGATGAAAAACTTTATTTAACAAAAAAACCCCATAACCTAGCTGATACGGTTGTTAGGCCTAACATGGTGATGCTAAATTGGAAGGCTTACAATAGCCTTTCTGACAACGGCTTTGTCCATCTCACGGTCAACCATTCGGTTAATTCCGTTGATTATGAGACAGGTGCAAACACGAATACGATCAAAAGATGAATTCGTGTTCATCTTTGATCACGAGATTCTAATCTGTATCAGTTAGGTTCACCACGCAACCGTTGTACACAACAAGTACCGTGTTAGGTTATTGAGGTTTTCCTTTTTTTAAAAAATAGATGTTCTTCAAGCATCACCGTATTAGGCTTTACAATCGTATCGATTAGGTTAAGCAGTATTCTTTTTTAAAGGAATAAAAGGTTTTCTTCACGCATCACCGTGTTAGGTCTAACAACCGTGTCAGTTAACTTATGGGTTTTTTTTGTTAAAAAAAAGTTTTTTATCACGCAAAACTCGTTTCAGACGTATTGTTATCGTTTTACCGATCTACAACACGTTAGCGACTTTCATGCGGTAGTAATTTTGAGGTTATGTTGGTCACTTTTATTTTCGATTTTTATCGTACTTCTCGTGATTTCCGCGCTTTTATATTTTGGATTATTGCTTTAGGGCATGTACTGAAGCGTTTCAGTAAAAAAATATCGAAAAAGGTAGAACAGGCTACGCTGCATTTTTACCAAAAACAATAATCTGACACTGCATTGGATGATAAAGCTACTTAATTGAACTAGTTATCCTGTAGGTAACATGTTTTTGAGTGCTAGAATGATAAAGAAAAAAACCTTTATTTGCTAGAACCTGTATTAAAAAAAAAACACTATGTGCCTGACTGACACGGTTGTTAGGTGGTGAAAAAGAGGCAAGTTGCTAAGTTCACAAATAACAGATGCCATTTTAACAATGTTTTCATTACAAGAACCAATCAAAAAAAAACTTTACATTTAGTTTTTTTTTGTTTTGTTTATGAAGCGAAAAACCTACAAGATTATCGCCCGAAAATAGAAAAGGAAAAATATAGTTGTTTTCCAAGTAAAACAAAATTAAAATAATGAATACTTAAGAACTAAGTAACAATTAACAAAACTAAATAACAATTTGTAAAACTATATAAAAATAACAGATATAAAGTTATTTGGAAAAAACAATAGGTACACAGGGATGTAAATTGTTCCTGAAAAGAATACAACAAATAGATACATAATAATGTACATTACAAAATTAAAAATAATAAAAAATTAAATTTTATTTAAAACATTTAAGCGATGCAAGAATGTTAGTACTCGGTCAATAGCCGAATTATCATCTTTTAACGTTTCTTCTAAAGTGAAGCCACATATTTGACATGAGTTCCTTAAAGCACTACAAACTTGCAGAACATGTACAACTGATGTGAGTGATTGACATAACTCACAAAGTGGTGGGTCCCCGCCTCTCATCAAGAAAGCATGTGTTAAAAGAGAATGAAAAGAAAATACGGAGGTGTTTAACTACTACCTATTCCCCTTAACATTTAGTAATGGCTGTTAGAATGTGTAATGCGCATGAGCAGAAAGTACATGTAGGAACATGCATTACCGATAAATCCATATATGAAATTTAATATGTTGAATGCAATGCAAACAGCAGTGATGCAACAATATAGGTTTGTAAAAAATGGTTTAAAATCGTAAGTAATCTTCAAAAAAAATTATTTTAAGCGGCTGAATATGTGTTAATTAAATAATAAGGTATGAAATAATAATAATATTAAAAAGTAACTATTACCAATAATACCTTAAAAATTATTTTTAGCCTATATAAGTAAATTTAATGTAATTCCCTAACCTATTAAATTTTTTTTTGTTTCAGTGAATTGCAGTAACAAGTATTTAAAATTGCCAATAATAATAATATTTATATCCCAGTAGATATTACAATAATCCACAAAATTATTGAAGAGTTACTAACCAGGACTAATCTTCTTGATAAGCATTACCATTTATTATACAACAAAAAGTATTACAATAGCCAATTTAAAACAAACAGTGTAAATTCAATTTACTGTAATGTACAAAAAAAAAAATTGGATAGTTCTGAGGTTCAGTATGTGTTGATGCAGGAGGAAATTGATTCTGATAAATCTGATTTTGATCTTCAAGATATATCTGAGATTGTAGATTTTAAAGACAATTACATTTTTAAAGAAGCAGAAAGTGACCCTGAGGAGGATGATCAGGAAATTGAATGTTTTTCTTTGGATAGTGATGACAGTTACATGCCATCTAAAGGCGAAATGGACACTACGTACAGCTCAGATGGTGATTACACTCCAGATAATCTTCCAGTAGTATCACAAGTGGCTTCTTCAGCTATATCTCGAGCACAACCCATTTCAGCTTCACTGCCTATCCCTGTACACCCTTCCTCTTTAGTGCACAGCTGTTCCAGCAGTTGGGTTAGAGTGTTTCCTCCAGAGGAGCCAAAGAATGTAGGTAGGGAGTTCAAGGTAGGGAATATTGGTCCACAATATATTCCTAATAAAACTGATAACCTTTATATATTCCCATTTCCTTTTTTAACCTTTTTTTTACAAGCACTGTGTGTGGATGCTAATGGTTAAGGCGACCAATGAATTTGCACATGCACAAATTGCGGCACTCAAGGCAGCAGGCAATTTGACGCAACATAGTCGTTTTTCAAGTTGGGTTGATGTGACCGTAGATGATTTGAAGAAGTTCTGGTCATTAATAACATGGAACTTAACCGGTATAAAATTGTAAAACCTATTGGTCTACATTAGAATCACAGTGTATTCCTTTTCTTGTCGCACAACGACTTTGCACAGATTTGAACATTTCATGTTTCAAATCGACAATCTCCACCCATGGGTCAACCTGGATATGAACCTTGGGTGAAGGTAATCTATTTTGTTAATATTATGAATGATAGATTCAAATTATTCTTTATTCTTGGTAAGGAAATTTGTATTGATGAAAGTATGATTGGCATGAAAAAAAGTGTGCTTTTATTCAATATATGCCTAAAAGCATCATGCCAGATATGGGATAAAAAAGTTTGAGTTGTGCGACTCTGCTACAGGTTATGTCGTGCATGTTGCTATATACTCTGGTAAGGACTTTTTGGAGGGAGGGAGGGACCTTTCACTCACAAAGTTATTGAAGAGTTGCTAACCAGGATTAATAAGCATTGTTCTTGATAAGCATTGTTTACAGACAACTTTTACACAAAAGTTCCACTTGTTCATTGGTTGTGCAAACGCAAGACTTACTTGACAGGCACAACAAGGACCTTTCAAAAACAGTGTTGAACACGTTGTTAACTGGCGAGTCCTTATATTTCAGAAAGGGAGAAGTTCTTGTGAAATATAAGATACGTAAGAGTAGGAAACCTGTTCTCCTAATAACAACTGCCTGTCATACCGTACAACACCTAATAACGTGGGATATCGTTACAGTTATTACTGGTGTGCTGGATAAGCATAACTTATGCTACCCATATCTGGAGCATCATTACCGTTTGTTGTCACATAAAGGATCTTAGAGGAAGCGTGATTCATCCAGTTCAGACTCTGAATAATTAGGCCTACATATAATAGTCTAGAGTCCAACAAAAACAGATATGCATCCCAAGTAGTTTGTCTCAAATCAAGTAGTAATTCAAAATCAAGGTAAGCCTACATGATAAATTTGTACAAATTTTTAATTTTATTATTTATTGTTTATTCTGCTGGCACTTAGTGAGTTTTCGAATCCGTTATAACAAAAATTTTGTCTGGAATATTTATTGCTTTTTCAACTTTCATACGACAAACATAATTTATTGTGTACAATCACTCTATATTGTTGTTTTACTAGTAAAATAAAAGTTATTGAACTGTTTTATAAATAGTCTTTCTGAAAATGTGTAGGCTACTAACTTCATTATTTCTAACATAAATTAAAAAAATGTACAAAAAGTATCTCATATATTATTATACTAGCTGTTACCCGTTGCGGCTTTGCCTGCAATTATAATGTAAGCAATAAAATTTATAGTCAATTTTCAAAATCAGAATAAGTCATTTCATTTTAATATATTGCTATATACAATATTATATGATTTATGGTTTTCGGCAAAGACATAAATTTTTGCTACTTGATACGCTAAAACAGGGTCATGTCATATTTTAATAAAATACAGTATTAATAAAAAGTCATTATTATACGATTAAACTGGAATAGTATTGTGTTTATCTCAGATACCTAAAACGTGTTCACACCAAATGTAATCTCATTTGGTCCAGTAGTTAAAGTGTATTTGAATAACAAACAAATAAACAAAAACAAACTTTCAGAAATATAATATGATTAGCTGTTACCCGTCACGGCTTTGCCCGCAATCATAATATACATTAAAGATCATGCATTACCTTTAACAACCATGTTAAAGTAAGTGTTAAGGACCGTGTTAGGACCAACAACCGTGTTAGTTAAGTTTTGGAGTACTCTAAAAAAAATTAAGGTTTTTTTCCTGCATCACCATTTAACCCAACAACCGTGTCAGTTAGGTTTGGAGTACTCTTTTTAAAAAAATAAATAAAGGTTTTTTTAATGCTTCACCGTGTTAGGCCTAACAACCATATTAGTTTGCTAATGGAGTATTCTGTAAAAAAATATAAAGATTTTTCACGCATCACTATGTTAAGCCTAACAACCGTGTCAGGATATGTAGCCTAGTATTTTAAAAAAAAAATATAAAGGTTTTTTGACGCATCACCGTGATAGGTCCAACAACCGTGTCAAGATATGTAGTACTCTTTAAAAAAATATAAAGGTTTTTTCACGCATCACCGTGTTAGTTAACTTATGGAGTACTCTTTAAAAAAAATATAAAGTTTTTTCCATGCATAACCGTATTAGGCCCAACAACCGTGTCAGTTATGTTATGGAATACTCTTTTGAAAAAAATAAATAAAGGTTCTTTTAATGCATCACCGTGTTAGGCCTAACAACTATGTTAGTTAGCTTATGGAGTATTCTTTAAAAAGATATAAAGATTTATCACGCATCACTATGTTAGGCCTGACAACCGTGTCAGTGAAGGTTTGAATACTCTTTAAAAAAATAAAGGTTTTTTTCACACATCACAATGATATGCCCAACAATCATATCAGTTATGATATGTAGTATTCTTTAAAAAAATATAAAAGTTTTTTTACACATCACCGTGTTAGGCCTAACAACCGTGTCAGTTAATATACTTAATATTCTTTTAAAAAATTTAAAGGTTTTTTCACACATCACCGTGATAGGCCTAACAACCGTGTCAGTTAGGATATGCAGTATTCTTTAAAAAAATATAAAGGTTTTTTTACGCATCACCGTGTTTGGCCTAACAACCGTGACAGTTAGGATATGTAGCCAAATAATGTTTAAAATAATATAAAGGTTTTTTCACGCATCACCGTGTTAGTTAAGTTATGGAGTACTCTTTAAAAAAAATATAAAGTTTTTTTTCATGCATAACCGTATTAGGCCCAACAACCGTGTCAGTTAGGTTATGGAGTACTCTTTGAAAAAAATAAATAAAGGTTCTTTTAATGCATCACCGTGTTAGGCCTAACAACTATGTTAGTTAGCTTATGGAGTATTCTTTAAAAAAATATAAAGATTTATCACGCATCACTATGTTAGGCCTGACAACCGTGTCAGTTAAGGTTTGGATACTCTTTAAAAAAAATAAAGGTTTTTTTCACACATCACAATGATAGGCCCAACAATCATATCAGTTATGATATGTAGTATTCTTTAAAAAAATATAAAAGTTTTTTTACACATCACCGTGTTAGGCCTAATAACCGTGTCAGTTAATATACTTAGTATTCTTTTAAAAAATTTAAAGGTTTTTTCACACATCACCATGATAGGCCTAACAACCGTGTCAGTTAGGATATGCAGTATTCTTTAAAAAAATATAAAGGTTTTTTTACGCATCACCGTGTTTGGCCTAAGAACCGTGACAGAATATGTAGCCAAATAATCTTTAAAAAAATATAAAGGTTTTTTCACGCATCACCGTGTTAGGCCTAACAACCGTGTCACTTAGGTTATGCACTATTCTTTAAAAAAATGGGTTTCCTATCATCCAAACCCGTGTTAGACGTATTTTTATTGTTTTACTGATCTGTAGATCAGTAAAACAATAAATATACGTCTAAAATCAGTACAACACGGTACCGATTTTCGCCGGTAGCAATTTTGAGGTTATGTTGGTCACTTTTATTTTCGATTTTTATCGTACTTCTCCTGCTTTCATATTTTGGATTTTTGCTTTTGGGCACATAATAAAGCATTTTAGTAAGAAAAATATCAAAACTCCAATAGATGCTGCACTGCATATTTACAATTTTTTCATATAATGTAATTACACAAATATATATACTACCTTACAATTAAAGTATCCTAATAAAATTGTATATAATATATATATTCTGCACTCTGTTTTACAAACATTGAATAGTCTTAAATGAAAAATACCAGATTGTGATTATTAGATGAAAATGTAACATTAAAAACAATAATTTTGCAATAAATAAAACATAGATTAAGATTTGTAAAATGGGATTAGATCTATGTCCATCTCAGGTGCCTAAATCTCATGTTCAGTAAACAGTAATTAAACCTAACTATAGTTAACAGATGTTACAAAACTAAAAACTGATAATTATTTTGGGCTGGGTAAGTAGTATAATGACGTTTTGTAAAACGGGAATAGGCCTATATGTATCTCAGATATTTAAACCATATACGTACCAAATTGCATCTCAATTGGTTCAGTGGTTAAAGCGTGATTGAATAACAAACAAACAAAGAAACTCACAAACTTTCAGAAATATAATATGAATTAGATTAAGCATTCCAGTTGGTTTTGTACCAAAAATAAGGACCTGCATTATTGAAATTACAGATATGGGGTACCTACAAGTTTGTCAGAACACCAGAGAATTTTATTGTCTCTTAATTTTCCATTTTAATACTTTACAATAAAACAAAAGTGATGAGACCTGTACATAAAATTCTAGGAATAGTATAAAGTGTTCCCCTGAGTGCAGTACAATCGCATAGCTGACAGAAATAATTATGTATGAAAACAGGTAATTTCTAAAAATAAATAAATTTGAAAGTAATATTTAAATTATTACTATATCCAAGACTTAAATATTGATCTGATTGACCGAATCAGTAAGGTGTAGGATCAGTAAAACAGTCTACACCAGTTCTAATATGTAAATGTTATTAAATAAAAGACTCTGCTTTCAGTAAATAGTTTTTTTTGTGTTTAACGTCGAACTATTGTGCACACTTGGGCTAATGCAGACGATGGGATTATTTATAGCGTATGAAAATGCCAAGCCCTGGCCGGGAATCGAACCCGTGTCCTCGGGGTGACAGCCCAGTACGCTATCAACTAGGCCACCGAGGCGGCTAGTAAATAGTAAATACTGATGTTCAATTATGAATAGAAATTTCATAAAAAGTAAAGGTGTCCAAACTTTTTTTCGTTTTTGTTCAAGTAATAATTATTGACCAAATCGGTTTTGAAAATAGAATGAATAAGACAAGCTAGGCCAATTCTAATAAGTAATTGTTATTAAATAAAAGACTGCTTTTAGTAAACAATAAATTCTGTAGTGTAATTTATGTGTGTAATGTAAAATCGTGTATAGTAGTTTCATTTGTTAATATTTCAGTAAGGTTCAATATTAGAATTCAGGTTTAATTTTATAGATTATAGTTTTAAACACAAAAGTAGTACAAAGTAAGTCCTATTGTATTAAATAACCTAAATTTAATAAATGATCAACAGCTTTATTAAGAGTTCATGCAAGTAAAAAATATTATTATATGTTTTTTAAAGAGAAGTTCATATTGACAAAAATTAGTAAGTGTTCTAACTTCTTTTGCAATGATTTTACTTAGGAAGATATGTACAGTAATCTTAAAATACAATTACTGAATTAAACATTAGCATATTATCTTTCTCAAATAGAAAGGTAAAAGTAGCTATAGAAGAAACTTCGGAATAAAAATTGACTGAGGATTCTGTTATCACTTTGAACATTGTTTATAAAGAGGTTACTTTCAATTTCTTGCTGTACATTATTTGTTTCTTTTTCTCATTAACTGCGAAAAGTCTTACAAGCACACTAATGTGCTATACCGCACATTATAAATGTCTCTTATAATAATAAGAGACTTTATGTTCTCTTCTGAATTAAAAGTAGAATTAAAATTTGTTCACTATTTTTCAGTGGGCAGCTTTGTGAAAACACCAACAATGAAAGTGCTATAACAAGTCAGATATTATTTGTAAAAATATGCTCCCAAACTTCTGCAGTTGTTTTCTTATATTAAAATCAAGAAAAAAGTTCTTATAAACATAGGTCCTGAAACCCTTTGTTTGCCTGCTAGCTGCCATTTTGGTTTTTTTTCATTAAATATTTTTTACCTCCAGAATAGTTTGACCAGTTATTTTGAAATTTGAAATGGTACTAAGATAAAGACTATTATTAAAAAAAAATTATGTCTAATATTTTTCAAAATGGAACCATTTAAAATTTTTTAATCCAAATAAAGCCACAACAATCAGTTTTACAAAAAAAAGTTCATTGTAAAGTTCTTTTTTTAATTTTGAACACACACACACACACACATTCTTTGCTACAAATTCTTAAAAAAGAAAACATGGATAAACTAGTTAGACTTTCAATGAATGTATTTGCAATTATATAAATGGCACTGAATTTATTTCACTTTGTTTTTGCCTCTTCATGTTTCAACTTCAAAACTAATTTGAATTTATCTTAGAAAAGTGTTTACATTAAAAAAAAATATGGTAAAATACTGTTTATTATTGATTACAATACTTTTTTAATACTAAATGTACTTAAACTAACAGATGAGTATAAAATGTAACCTAATATATGATAATGAAATATGTTTTACATGTAGTAAATTAGGAACAAACAATAAATTTGGGCCTATATAAAAAAACAGAATATTTTATATTCTGTAATGTCAAAGATCAAGAAGAAATTTTGAATATTACATATCACATTTTCAATAAATTATTCTGTTAAATATTTATATTTATAATTTATTGGTATTGTGTTATATATTATAGGATACACAGACAAAAAATTTGTAATTTAAAACAAAGTAGGCCTATATAAATTTTAAGCCTATTAGCAAAGAAGTTAAATGTATGACTTCTTATGCTACTGTGGATAAGCTACGCACTAAGTAAGCTTAAGCTATGAGTGAGTAAACTTTGTAAGCTGATTCTGTGAAGATTTTTAGGTTAGGTAAGGCAAAATAAGATTTTAAAAATAATTTAGCAGCTAGGTCCCATTGTTCGAAGCAAGAAAAATATTATATAAAATAAAAAAAAAAAAAAAAAAAAAAATCATTTATGTTATTAAATATTACAGTCATCTGTGTGACATACAGGCCTATTGAATTTGATTACCTATATATCTATTACACCTAACTGGGTTTAATTATCCTGTTATTATTATCCTGATATTAGCCTGTTTCTACAGCCCACAATTAGCTTATTTGCTAGTAACGAAATGTAAAGAATCATTTTTATTATAAAATCTACTGAGTATTTTAATGTTATAGTAAATGAAACATTTATTTCTTATTGTAAAATCAGCTTTCTTTTTTTAAACATGTTTTACAAATTTATATTATGAACTTCATAATTAAGTTATACTGCATTGATACAAAATTGTACAAAACTTTAAGAATCCGAATTATAAAAATTGTTTTTATTAATATTATAACGTTGGGGACCAATGTCAGTGGAAATATTACTTTTTAATGAAACATGGGTCTTTTGTACACACACACACTACTTAAATTTTTGTTTGCAAATTTTGTCTGCCAACTTAAATACAACTTTTTTTAAATATGAACGGGCATGATAAAATTTACATTAGTGAATTCCATTTTTAAATATTTCATTTTGAAGTTCTGTCTGTCAATCTTTGGAACATGGTAAAAATTGCCTTTTTGTGATTTTAATTTTAACTTCCTTTCCTAAACATTTAATTATTAATTTGAAAAATGAATTCAAACCTCTATAGCCATTGTTTTTCAATGCAGATTTTATTTTAATAAGATTTGATTGTGTTCAGAAAAATATGCATTTGAGAATCATTTTGCTGTACTTTTATTTTTTGGATAGCTGTATACCCCGTATATGTATCATATATGTTTTCAGCACTTATTGCATAATACATAATAATAATGATAGACTAACAAGCTTCCTAATCCTGTAATGATATTTTTGTTTTAGGGCAGTATTTTATTTATATATATATATATATATATATATATATATATATATATATATATATATATATATATTTTAAAGCAAATGTATTGTTTTATTCAATAACCATACAGACTAAACATGATTTTTATTTAAGTTTAAAAAAGGTATTTATAAAACTGAATTATATTACTTTTTCAGATGTCAAAACGAAAATTAGTACATCAAACATTTGACAGTTATTTTGAAAATCCTGATGTTATTTTAAGTCCAAACAATGAAGATGATACTCATATAAGTAAGTTTTAGTCATTATCCTGTTGTTATTTTTATAATGTAGATAACATTAAAGCAGTTATAGTTTAACATAAATTATAATCTGGCTCTGACAGAGAAATATTACCAAATATAATTTAAAGTTTGAGTGTTAGTGGATTAATTGTAAACACGCCTTGGAACACTTAGTGTCCTCATGTCAACATATCCTGTTCTTCCACTTTTTGTCAGATTTTAAGATATACAAATCTTTATTTTTCCTATACAAAATTTATTACAATAATTTTAATAAATATTTTTTTAACTCTTGATTAAACTCAATATTAGGCTAGATATTTATTGAAGTAAAAGTGTCCTAGAAATAATATATATATATAATGACTGTATAGAATAAATATTATACATCTTCAATGAAGTATTTTACGAGGGTTGTCCATAAAGTAAAGTTTCCAAGGCACTATAGTCGCTGTGAACGTTGTTACGCTGGATCTGGTGACCTCAGCATGCAGCTTGGTTCCTCCACTCCCAATCCCCACTCCGTGAGTGGTCTGCAACGTTCAGTCTTGGTTTGGTAGCTGTTAATAATGAAATTGCCTCTTCTGTCTCCTGCTAGGTGCGAATTACGCTCTGTGATTTGTTTTTTGTGTGCAAAAAACATTGTGCCAGTGGTCATTCATATCCAACTGTATGAAGTCTACGGAGAAAAATGTATGAGCATAGAACACGTGCGCGAATGGTGTAGAGCATTCAAAGATGGACGTTCATGACGAACAACATTCTGGACGGCCATCTGTTTTGGACGAAACTATTGCGAAAGTGGAAGAAGCAATGCTGAATGATTGAAGGGTGACTGTTCGGGAGCTCTCCAAAATGATCCCTGATATCAACAAGACCTGCATTGATAAAATTTTGACATACCATTTAGAATATAGCAAGGTTTGTTCAAAATGGGTCCCAAGCAGACCACAAACGGCAACGGATTGATGCCTCCCGCGAATTTCTTCAGGCCTGCAAAACCGATGGCAAGAAATTCTTAGACTCCATTGTCACTGGGGATGAGACCTGGGTACACTATACAATACTGAAAACGAAAGAACAATCACGCCAGTAGAAACATTCAGAATCGCCATAGCCGTGGAAGTTCAAACAAACACTGTCTGCCAGCAAAGTCATGGCGAGCATGTTTTGGGACAGGAAGGGTTATTGTTGTGCGAATTCATGGATACTGGCACAACAATCAATGCTGATCATTACTGTGAGACGTTAAGGAATCTTCACCGCGATTGAATACAAGGAGAGGCATGCTCACGAAGAGAGTTTGTTTCCATGAAGGTTGTCTTCATGGACACCTCCCGTGTAACAACCGATTTCATCAACCAATTTGGATAGGATACTGTCACACATCCGCCCTACAGCCCAAACTTAGCCCCAAGTGATTACAATCTCTTCCCTAATTTGAAGAAAGACATGGATGGGACGCATTTCAGTATTGGAGAGGAGCTGAAAGAAAGCGTTTTAAGCTACCTTTGCGGCTTGGCGGTAGAGTTTTTGACTCAAGTATACAAAAGATGGTTTACCATATGCAAAAATCCATCGATCTCAATGGAAATTATGTCAAAAATAGAAAAAAGTGTAAGCTTTCCAAAAATGTATTATTCAATGCAAATAAACATGTTTTTCATTGTGAAAAATTATTGGGAATCTTATTTTACGGACAACCTTAGTAGTAATTTGCTGAAACTATGCTTTCATAAGTTACATTTTTTAATATTTAGGTTGTTTGAATAAGAACGGAAACTATTATACTTTAATAATGCTGAACAAAATGACAGAAATTAGAGATATATGTATTCATGAAAATATCAACATGATAAATACGAAGTCCTACCCAAATGTTAGGAGAATTTTTCCATACAAATAAAATTGCTTACCATAACTCCTAGTTTCCACTGTCTCCTTTAAAATAGTCTCCTTGGACATGGACACAACGACCTCAGCTGTTTTTCCGTGAGTCCCTGTAAGTTGGAATTGTTTGAAGCATGTTCTGCGAGTCTGCCTGGATCTCCTCAATTGTGTGAAAACAGCAGTCTTCTATTTTCAACTTTTAATTTGGGAAACAGAAAAAAGACGTATGAGGCGAGATCAAGCGAATCGAATGGGTAGGAAACCACTATCGTGTTTTTGAAAGACAAAAAATTATGACTAGCTGTGTGTGTGTGTGCGCGCGCAGCCGCATTGTTGTGGTGGAGAGTCCAACTCTTGTTCCCCCATCATCTGAACATTTGCGCCTAATACTCTCAAGAAGCCACTTCAGAAATTCACAATAAAACTTTCCTTTGACAGTTTGACCATAGGGTACAAATTCCTTGTGGATAATGCCTTTGATGTAAAAAAATGCTTTTTTTTGGGTGTTGTGAAAATGGTGACTTGCACTGCAACAACTGTTGCTTAGTTTCAGGGTTGTAACTGTAAATCCATGTCTCATCACTATTTCCAAAATTGGAGATGAAGTTGGGTGATCTCTTGCTGCAGTTTTCAACACATTGCAGTCAGCTACACAATGATCTTTTTGGTTGCTGCTCGGCAACCTCAATACAAAATTTGCAGCAATGCATCTCATTCATGTCTCCAAATTGTTTGATAAGATGTGATGTACAGACCTGTACGGCATTCCTTCAACTGCAGCAATAGTCTCTCTCACAATTTCACTGTTTTCCAGTTTTGTGCTTGTCAATGGTCATCCTGAACACTCATCATTGTTGGTCATCATTAGTTTATCCTTGAAGCATTTGTACCACATAAAAGTTTCATTTTGACTTATAGCATTGTCACCAAATTTGATGTAGGTTTCTTTGCTCCTAAAAATCTGTCATTTACACAAGTTTAAAAAATCACTGCATCACTAAAACACAACATTACACAAATGCACAAAACTCAAGAACTTAACCTCTCACCATCGCAGCTGTTTGCACACTAATTCACAAAAAGAATTGTACACCTACTGTAGCAGCAGCAGGTCGATCCACAAATGGTTTGCGTCCATTATACCCCTAAAAAGTATGGTTTGATACCTATTGGAAAAATACTAAAATTACTGGAAAATTATTGGAAAAATTATTGAAAAATACTGGTTTGATTTCTCAAAGTTGGTTCATTAGAATTTCTTGAGATATGAAGATACTGTACATATAACTCAAGTTAATGTATCAATTTTAAAATTTAAGAAATTTATATTTCTAGAGTAAATTAAAAAATCCTAAAATAATCCCTAAATGATGATTTTTTTTGTTTTTTTTTATTTACTTTCAAAACATAAATTTTTATATCAAATGTGATGAACTAATTCAGATAAATTGGGCCAATATCTTGTTTTTTTTTTGAGTTTCTGAACCAGTTTGTATGAGGAAATAGATTGTAAAAAAGTTGTGTAATGTTTTTTTTCATAATTTACCATATTGAAAAAACAGTGAAAGGTGTCAGAGTATGTTATTATAAATAGGAGATATATTTTTTTCTGGCGAAAAACCTTTAAGGTTATCATCGCCGAGACAGGAGAAATATTTGTGTGTGTGTGTGTGTGTGTGTGTGTGTGTGTGTGTGTGTGTGTGTGTGTGTGTGTGTGTGTGTGTGTGTGTGTGTGTGTGTGTGTGTGTGTGTGTGTAGTAAAATAGCATTTTTACTGTATTATTTTTTATAATACGTAAAAAATATAAAATACTGCTGTATTATCAAAATGTGCTATATAAACTGCTGAAATCAGTTCATTAACATTTGTATACCAATAATTTTTTTTTTAGGAAATATATAAAAATTTCAATTAAAAAATAGTATGCGATAAAAATTGAAGGCACTGCAAAAAACTGAAATTATGTTGGTTCAAAAAACAACCAATGTTGGTTCATTAAAAAGACCTACAATGATGTTTTCACTGGTTTCAAAGTTATACACTTAAATATTTTACTTGTTTTTGTAACACAGCAACATCTTAAAGTCAAACAAATGTTGCTGTAATCGCAACTTTATCATTAGTAAAATAATTTTAATCAGTTTATACTTAATTATATTACAGTATAAAATGTTACTGATTTATAAACATAATTTCAGGTCGCAAGTTATTAAAAACAAAGTCAAAAATAAAAGAACAGCCTACTTTCTTTTCTCAACCAGAATCGTTATTTTTACAATTTGATCCAAAACATCGTGACGATGTAAATCCAGAATCAAAAGATGTTGATCTTAATGTTTGTACGCAACCTATTAAAAAAACTAAGTTAAGGGTTGGAAAAAAGTCATGGCAGCCACCAACTCAGCAATGCTTTTATAGCAGTAAACATGAAGTAACAGGTAAGAATGTCAATTTACATCAAGATCATCAAACAAACACAATGGACACTACAATTAAAGATCATAAAGAAGATAATGAAATGGTTGAATCACGTGAAATACAGCTTACAAGATCCACAGGAGATTTAAGACTTTCCGTAAAAGAGGATAACTTTGAAGGTAATTGTGGTGTTTTAAAACATTTAAGTAATAAAGAAGATGAGGAATTTATGCCCGAAAATAGTTCAGGCAAAGAAATGGGCATCCAAGAAGAAAACAATGATATGTTTGAATCCATGAATGTGCACGAAATTGATGAACTAATAGATAAAAAAGTAGAAGACTATTTATCAGCAGAATGTGAAATAAACAAACAGTCACAATTGTATGAACAACAAGAAGTGTCTTGTAACCAGATTCATGAAATAACAGTTTTATCTGCTGAAAGTGATGATGAATGTAAACTTTCTAAAAACAGTAATAATGAAACTTATAAACTTATTGGAAATGACATTAAATTGAATAAATTGGGAAAGGATGAAAATAATCTTTTACAAGAAGAGGAAGACAATCTGTTAGAAAATTCTCCGGAATTTGCCAACATTTTGGAAACTAATGTTGATGCAGTTTTGAAAAATGAGGTAGCACAGAATCTAGATACCAAAATTGAAAGTTTCGATGATAAAGAAGAAAATGAATTTGATTTTACTGATTCACAGTTTTTGCAAATAGAAAAAGAATGTTCTAGAATTAACGAGGAAGACAAGTTTGTAGATTGTTCTACTCAAACCACATCTGTTTCTGAGTTACAGAACTCAGTGGAAAATGTACCACAAATGATGGGTGGTTTGAGAAAACTGAAGAATGATGTATTTAAAATACAACAGTGTGTTCAAGAACTAAAAAAAATTGAGTAAGTTTTAAAATATTCCACACAGTAAAAAAAAGTGCACTTAGATATTAAAAAAAATTAGAGGTACAGTACACTAGATATTGAATTCAGATTTGATGCAGACATTTGTAACATTTTTATGGAAATCTGACTGGCATAATAAAACATTAAAATAGACAAAAATATTATAAGTGCACTTAAACAAAGGCTAAAATCTTTATAATTTTCAAACTGGCGGTTGTTTGAATGTTTATTTTATGGTTGCTGTTAATGTTTAAAAAAATATTCACGAAAGACCAAATAAATATTTCCTTTTTCTAATGATGAAAAAATAATTTTTTTGCTTATTATTTTGCTTGTTATTTAGTTTGAAGAATAACTGAATGTTTGGTGATAATTTTGTTACCCTTCAAGAAAAACAAAACAAAATTAAATGCATCTCGAATTTCATGCTATAAAATTATAGTGTTTTTTACGTTTTAATTATACGAAGTACAAAAATCTTTGATGTTTGTAAAAAAAAATGAACTTTCTGTTTTCAGATCTCATGAGACACAAAAAAATTGGCTTTGATTTGGATGTTTATTAAAATATGTGTTTGTGACTTACATTTTACTATATTATACCAATAACTTACTGAAATCTAGAATGTTAATCTGGTTTGGCCAAATTTCTAAACTTTTTTTTGCAGTAACCAGTTTTTTGAAACCTATTTTTTATTAAAAAACTAAAAAAATGTTTCTTTTTAAATCAGCTCTAAATATTTTGATCAATTTTTTTAAAATTTAGTCTTTAAAGTCATACATAAAGAAAATTTAATGTTCGATATATCTTCAAAAATCCAGTTTGGAAGTTATCAGAGAAATATTAAATAACATGGTTCATTATGTTTTGGTCATATATGAAAATTCATAATTCAAATTAGTATACGTAATTCAAAAAAAATATGTTCAGAAATAAATCGAAAAAATCTAAAAAAAACTCTGACAGCTGTCAGGTTTATTTTGTTTTATTTTTTCAATTTATTCCAGAGTAGCAATTTTCTTTTATTTCAAATTTTCTATAATCTCTTGATTTATGATTTTTTAAATATGACCAAAACCTGATGAACTGATTTTGAGAAGTTGGGCTCATTTTCAGGTATTTTGTCTATAATTTTCAACATTGATATAAGGAAATAATGTGAGAAAGTTTGTATAATGTTTTTGCACTACTTTTTTTATAAAAATGCATAACGTCAGATTGTTTGGAAACAATTGGATTCAGTCCTGTGTTTATATGAACTTTTATTATTATTATTTTGGTGCAAGAAATTTACATTCAAAGTTTTGCCACTTCCTCTTGAAATGCCATAATTTAAAATTCAAATTATACACATATTGCTCTTAAATTTTAATAATGTACATATATTGTTGGATATAACAGAAAATGAAGTTTTAAATCACATGTACAGTATGTTAACAAAAACATGAAAATGATTTGCTTTCTCAAGTTAGAAAAATGTGCAACTCGTCATTTTAAAGCGCTTGACATCAGCTACATAAGAATGTTCAAAAATCGTAATTTCAATATTCAGGTGGCCTAAAAATTGCAAAACATGTTTTATGGGATATTTTAAATTTAAACACATGTTTCTGTATATTCGTTTTCTGCTATGCAATAAGGTTTGATATTTTGGTAGACTTTTTTAAATCTTTTACAGTTTTTGAGGTAACTACAGTATTTATGTTTGTATATCAATAAAATGAAAAGATCTGTTTTCTCATTTTAAAGCTCTTAGCCCAGTAGTGGTCAACTTTTCTATCCATTAGCCATTTTTGGGGCTATCCAATATAGGTGTGCCTCATAGGAGAATTTTATCAATATGTACTGTATGGGCTAAAATATAGAACTGTATAATAAGAATTCTATGAATTACAAAGTCTAAATGGTAATTTATGTCTTTGTAAGCGTTTAAGCCTACCTTTACATATAATATTTTTCAATATTTCGTTTCTAGTTAACCTTTAAGTGTTCTAATTATATTACAAACAAGTTGTCGTAACATAAGTGACAGTTTTTTTTATTTGTTTGAACTTTGTATTAGAATGGGTTCAAATTTTAAAAAGCTATTTTTAGTTCTAAAAGTTTATTAAAATGAATTTGGTACAATTGTACTGTTATAATGAATGCATGGCTGTTTTATTTATGAACTGAAATCAAAAAAAACAATAATCATTATTATTAGGTGTACATGAATTTTATTTTCATATAGCAAAAAGACTATGTATATGGCTTTTGGATTTATTTATTTTTTACACACACACACACACACACACACACACACACACACACACACACACACACACACACACACACACACACACACACACACACACACACACACACACACACACACACACACACACACACACACACACACACACACACACACACACACACACACACACACACACACACACACACACACACACACACACACACACACACACACACACACACACACACACACATACACACAAAAGCTTTATAAAGTTATAGTTTGGTTGGTGTGCATGTTTTTATGTCTAATAGAACCTGTGTAACCCGTTTATACATTGGTATAAAAACCTAAATATCTCAAAAACTGAATGATTTAAAAGTCTTTTTTCACCAAAAGGTCAGTTGTCTTTTGAAGAAAAACAATATACAAAATATTGATATGCTTTTAGTTGATATCCCCGCAGGGGGATGCAGACAGCTGCACCTATTGAGAGGATTTAGATGTTCTCGTGGTACCCGAGTCTAACACACACTTACACTTATGACTTTAACACTTTAAACTCACACTTAAATTTAGGGAGGTGATAATAGCCTCAATGTGCTTTTCGCCTTAAAATAATAATAATAAAAAAAAAAAAATAGTTGATATGCTTACATATTGAAGATATTTATTATTGAGAAACAATTAATATAAACAAATATCAATATATGTTCCCATAAAACATATTTACAATTTTTAGGACATCCTGTACACTTAAATCACATATTTTACGTAGCAGATGTTAAGAGCTTTAAAATAACTGCATGCACATTTTTCTAACCCAAAAAAATGAATTAAATACTGTTTCTAAATTTGTGTACTATGCTGGATATGTACAGTTTTTTCCTGTGGTCAGTAAGTATACAAATGTCTAGTTTAACAGTGTCTTAGTCTATGTTTACAGGAGGAGTTAGTTGTATTAAGCACATGAGATGCTTTTGTATTAAACACATTAGATAGACTACTTATTTGATACAGTTAAAAAAAGGTATTTTGTGTTCTGAAAGGTGTTGGTTATAACAGCTTTGAATGTTACGAGGGTTGATCAAATATAAACGAGACTGACTTTCTAAAAACTTTTCCGTTGGACATTGAACTCTTAAGGGTGGGGTTTCAGGTAGCCTGGGAGTTTTGGGACGGGCGTAGACGGGCAACATTTCCGTTCGGACCCTTCAGTATAAAACTATACAATGAGTGAGAGTGAAGTGCACGTTTCCGTGGAGCAGAGAATTATTATTAAGTTTTTGACCAAGGAGGGGGTCAATCCGACTGAAATCTTTCGTAGATTGACGGCTCAATACGGGAACAGGACCCTATCAAGAGCTCGCGTTTTTGCTTGGCACAAGGAATTCGCCGAAGGACGGGAAGCAGTAGAAAACCTCAGCCATGATCGTCGCCCGACCACTTCCGTCACGGACGAAAACATTGATGCTGTTCGGAAGCTCCTGGACGAAGACAGACGTATATCGCTGCGATTTATTTCAGATGAACTCCAGTTGAGCTATGGTAGCGTTCAAAAAATCGTTACATCAAACCTGGAACTCAGCAAAGTATCTGCAAGGTGGGTTCCACGAATTTTGACCGACGTTCACAAACGGAATCGTTTGGAGATTTGCCAGCGACTATTGACCCAATTTGAACGAGATGGTGAGGCATTATTAAACCGGATTGTCACCTGTGACGAAACATGGGTTCACCATTACACTCCCGAGTCGAAACAGGCAAGTATGGAGTGGCGGAAGAGGGAGAGAGGGCGCCTCTGAAGGCCAAATCACGATCGTCGGCCGGGAAGGTAATGGCCACTGTATTTTCGACAATCAAGGCGCCTTTCACGTCGATTTCCTGCATCAACGACGCACAATAAATGCACAATATTATTGTGATGTTTTAGAGGCCGCAAAACAGTCTTTTCGTAGGAAAAGGAAATCTAAACCGGCGAGAAACGTCATTCTTCTTCACGATAATGCCCGGCCACATTCGGCGAACGCTACGAGGCTTAAACTCGATCAAATTGGCTGGGAACCAATGGAACATCTCCCATACAGTCCAGACTTATCACCCTGCGACTATCGCCTGTTTGGGCCACTCAAAGAGGCGCTTGGAGGCCAGCGTTTCGAAGACGATTCTGCGGTGGAGACCTTCGTGCTCCAATGGCTCAATGAACGCCCGAGAACTTTTTACGAAGATGGAATTAAAAAACATCCAATCCGGTGGGGAAAATGTGTTACTCGTGCGGGAGACTATGTAGAAAAATAAGTTGTATCAAGAATAATTTGTAAGTAAGCAATAAATTTTTAAAAAAATCAGTCTCGTTTATATTTGATCAACCCTCGTATGTCAACTCTGAGAAAACATAATTTTTTTTGTAAGTTTGGCAAAACGGCTATCTGTAATGTAAAAAAATGCAGTTTAAAAAATATTTTACTATTCGGTTTTATTATGAAGAATTTCCTATGTACAACTGCATAAAGGGGGGAACTGAGTACATCCAGCTAAATGGAAGTATCCAGCTAGCAGATAATTAATTTACCATTTACCAGCCGATAAGTAATTTACCAGCCAGTAGAATTACTACTGCTGATAAAAGCAAGACCCAACTATCAATATTTGTTACTCTTGTGAGTTCTTGAGTCTGAGCTGTAAGTGCATGTTTGTTTGTCCCACATTTAGGTACAGAGTTGATTGCAATTGCACAATATTAAGCTCTCTTTTTTTTGTTAGAGAAAGATTTTTATTTCTCCTAAATTGTCAAATCTGATCACTGTACTCAAGAGTGACACAGATGTAAACTGTGCGATTTTCTTTTTATACTGTATTTTAAAATATGTACTAAAAAATATTTACAAATGTTCTTCATGGTTTTTTTTGCACAAATACTGCATCACTATTTAAACCATAAATATAGTCATACAAAATAATGTATTATTGCAACTATAATTGTTTTTACTTCTTATTATTTACTAAACTTTTTTAGTTTTTTTTAACTAAACATCATAATTTTTTTATGTAACTTTTTCTTCATCTCTTCATTGACAACAAATTAAGTTTTATTGTTTAATATATGCTTGTTAGCTAAGGATGTGTTCCCCTGTGTAGGCCGACGGCCTGTGCCTAAAGTTCAAAATTTATAAACAGGAAAAAAATATTTATAAAGGAAAATAATTATAAAGAAAACTTAAAAAGTGGTGGGGAATATTATAGAATAAGTTATACAACTCATTTTTTAAACAATACTAAGCAAGCAAAGGGTAAGTATTGTAACAATACTGAAATTTCAGTTATTCATAAATATATCTAATCACCTCAGGGTAGCATATCATAAACCACTAGTCCCTGAAGTCATCAAAACCGTATAAATCTTTTTTTTTAAGCAGTGAAAATTTACAGACCGTTTCAAGACCAACCCAATGTACAGTAGCCTAAATTTAAATTCATCATTTGATTTTGTTAAATCCTCCATAAATCACGTCACCTACACATCACCAGATAAATCACTAAGTCTGTTAGTGATAACAGAACTGTCAAATAAGCGGTTGACTATCACCAGCGACATGGGGTAAAGCATTGTCATAAAGCAACACAATTCCTTGGTTTAGCATCCTTCTCCTTTTGTTTTAAATTGTGCGCTGAAGGTTTTTCAAGGTCTCATAATATTGTACTGCATTGATGGTTTGACCTCTGGGAAAGAATTCGACAAGCAGAAACCCTTTTCTATCCCAGAACACAGTAAATATGATTTTCTAGGCTGACATTGTCATTTTGTATTTTTATTTTTTCAGAGATTGAGTATGTCTCCATTCCAAGTTTCATCATCAGTCACAGTTTGACTTAAAAAGTCCACTCCCTCATTGCTGTACCGAGTAAGAAATGCCAATACACTGCCAAGTTGCTGGTATTAGCGTATATCAGTAAGCATTTTTTAAACCCAATGGAACACAACTTGTGATAACCTAAGTGGTTTGAACCAACCTCATGCAAGAGATTGTGAAACTTGTGACAATATATCAGAAAACATTGTGATTGTGAATTGTCTGTTTCCATGAATTTTCTCATCAACTGTTTTTATCAAGTCATTGTTGACAACAGAAGGCTGCCCAATTCATACCTTGCCAAGGACATTGGTACATTCTTACATTGGTACATATTTAATAATAAAATTAATTTATTATCTTCATAACACTTTCTAGTGTATTCCTGAAAAAAAATTAGTGATGGGTGTAAACATATTTTGGTAAACTTTGCTTTTTGTGCTGGTTTAACATAAATAATTGAAATGTGACATTTGTTAATTTACAGTGCTGTACTAGTTAAAGCCAGGAAAGAGGTTTGGTTGAAAAAAACTACATCACATTCTTGGAATTCTTCTGCCATAAAAAACTATCAACCACCACTTCATAATTCAGGAAGAGGGGATTTTCTGAAGAAAATTCCTTAGGTAAACAATATAAGTGACTGAGTCTTTCTGTAGCTTAATTTAAGAATTTGTTGTAATGTAATGTTATTCATAATTATTTTTTGTTGTGTATATCACAGCTTTGGATTAAATTTCCATTTAACCATAATGTAATATTTTTAATAATAGTATGCAAGGTTTTATAACTAACTGTAAATATTACAAAAATATGAGATAAGATTAGTAATGATAAACGTTTTTTAATTAAGTTGTTACAATAGATTATAACATACTTCATATTGGTATTTAATTTATTGATTGTTTAAGTTAACGTTCAAAGTAATCTTTATTTTTAATAAAATTGTTAACATAAATGTTTTCTTTTGCTATTTAAGAAGAAAAAATTATTATATTTAAACATAAACTTATTACATTTAAAATTAAATGTATTTGAAATAAAATTTAAGAAAAAAATATTGATAAGTGATTTTGAATTAATTTTGAATAACAAATTAATACAAATAAATAGACTTCACAGGGGGAAGGGAGTTAAACTTGCCAAACTGTTATCTAATGTATTGTGTTTGAACTGAATTAGATCAATAGGAAGACTAGAAGACCAGAGTTGCAATCACCATAATTTTGGCCCAAAAATTAATTTCATTAATAGCTTGGACACGTTTTTTATCCCGTAAACTTTGTAAGATTTCCACTGGCAAATGAGAGCCATCATGATAAGATCCAGACTCAGGACTTTGAAATGAGCACTAACTGTAACCTCTAAATCATTTTTTGAAGGTTGTATATATCTGTGTGTTTATATATATATATATATATATATATATATATATATATATATATATATATATAATGTTTGCTTATGTGCGGCCAAATGTACCAGCCACACATGATCTGAACTATGGCACACAGAGATCTGAAATTTTAACATACTTGCACAGAAGATCTGACATTTCAAAACAGGATTTTAAAGTTTCTAATTAGATCTTTTTTTTTAAATTAAGTGTTTAGCTAAAGGTCTATGTCTTACTATACCTGTCTAGCATCATCTTTTAAAACTATTTTAACTGAGGAACAATAAAAACCATTATAATTCATTATTCTATGCTCACAGATGTATGGACATTACTGTGAAAAAGTACTGCTAGTTATTTATAAATAGGATGGTATAGTATTTATGGTTGTATTTGGCCTGCACAGGTGGCTGTAAAACCATGAAAACAGCCATCCAAAGTGGTACGACACCCACCACTGGTAGGCATGTACTTTTTATCTACTGACAGCAAAATGTTTGATTTGGAAAGACCCTGAGTGTTTGTCACTTACTGCAAGAGTGTCATGGACTAAATAACGTGTAGAAATTCAATATTGCGACTGTATTTTAAAATAAAATCAAATGGGGTAAAATACAATCATTTCAAAATTCTTACACATGTTATATATTTTGTGGCACTCTTGCTGCATAGACGAATCAATTGATTGCTCATTTGAGAACATTTATTAAATCAAAACATTTGTGAGAATATCGTTATAGGGGACATTTTTCAAATCCAAATAAAATCATTAAATGGTTTGTAGTCCCGAAAACTGCATTTAACATGTAAATATTAAATTAAAAATTATTATAATTTAATTATTGTATATTTATTATAATGGTAAATTAAATAATATTAAGTTTGTGTGTGTGTGTGTGTGTGCGTGGGAGTGTTCTAATATAATAAAAACATTATATTATAAATATATGTAACAAAATGGTTGCTTTCTTTGATTTACTTAAAAATATGTACCAAAATTTGATTTTCAAATGTATATAAATTGATAATAATTAAGTTGTTATTCATGTAATAAATTATTTTAAAAAATCCAGTGTCAGCTTCTTTTAAAATACAACTAAATTTAAATTTGTATAATATGCTAGTACTTTTCAGATACAATCAAAACCATCATACCAGTGTTGTTATTCATGTAATAAATTACTAAAAAAAATCCAGTATCAGCTTCTTTTGAAAAACTACATTTAAATTTGTATAACATATTAATACTTGTCAGGTGCAATTAAAATCATCACACCACTGATTAAGCACTATGATTATGTACTCGTACTTCTAAAATAAAGGCTCCACAAATGAAACGGGATGATTGTAGGTGGCCTTAGAGACAAAGTTGGCAGGTAGTGGGGGGATGGTTATTGGTGCGTTACCACTTGCACAATCTACCATTTAGTTGCAGTGGATTGGTGGACAGGTGAACAACGCAGCTACATGGTGAAAGCGTATTATCATAATGGCAAATTTTTTGGAAACTCGATGTGCTTTTCGATGTCATTTTAACATACCACATAATCAGCCTGTTTCGTCAGATAATGCAATTCGAACTTGGATAGACAACCTTGAGCAAACAGGTCAACGTCTTAAAAAAGAGGCAGGAGTGTAAAAACTGTTTGAACACCTGATTTTTTTTTTTTTTTTTTTTTTTTTAACGTCCGACTATTGTGCACACTTGGGCTAATGCAGACGGTGGGATGATTAATAGCGTATGAAAATGCCAAGCCCTCGCCAGGAATCGAACCCGGATCCTCGGGGTGAAAGCCTAGTACGTTATCCACTAGACCACCGAGGCGGACACCTGAAAACATTGCAGCTGTTCAACAGGCTATGGTTAGAAGTCCTAGCCAATCAGTGAAACAACATGTCCTTCGCATTGGAATAAGTGACATATCTGGAGGGATACCTGTTTTTGTTTTATGGGGATACCTGAAAACAAAAGTGTTTCAAGCAGATCCACCCACAACCATGCAAGCCCTCAAAACAACGAATTGTAGACGAGATTGCGGCAATATCTGTTAACATGCTGCAAGAAGTATACAAAATTTCTAAACCAGGCTCCAAGAATGCCTTAACTACAATGTAGGACATTTGGTAGACATAGTGATCTGAAAATAATATTTTTTGTATTGTACCCATAATGGCTATTCTTGCACTTTCAATTTTTACTAAAATATATTAAAAAAGTTTTTTCAACACAATTACTTTATTTAATCAACCTGTTTCACTAGCGGACCCTGTATAATAATAAATTATTACACAAGATAATGCTTCGTGCTGTTACTTGGTAGTTAAGAAGCTTTGTGATATTAAAATGTAGTTTAGTAGATTTAATTTACTCTAGGTCTGTAGATCTCTAGTATGGAAAAAATGATTTCTTAATCTTACAGTGTTGCCAAGTTATAACACACCAAAGATGCCTTGTGATGTTTTGAAAGGTATATACACGGAAAAATGTAAATAAATCAACGGTGATGTGATTGATTGGTGTAAGTTGCTTGAACTTACCAAGAATATTTTTCCATGATGCTATCCTTCCAGTGTTCCCTTAGTTTCACAAATCAGCTTCTCTTCTGTTAATTATTTTTACAAAATCATAATTTGTCATTGTTTTGAAGGTTTGGCTAATATTTACTTCAACTTTGTGTTACAGTAATATTTAAAACTTTAAAAATTACTTTTTTTCTTAATCTGATGTCAAATCATTTACATGAATACTACAAAGACAGTAGTGTTTGTGTTGTAACAATTGTACAATATAAAGCATCAGTGAGTTAAAATACTAATGAACTTCAAAATACTACTTTTTCAATTTTTCTTTAGTTCCTGAATCAGTTTTGGATTCAGGCATTTTAAAAGGGGAGGGGGTTGACCCAAGGGCAACTCATAACTATTGTAACTCATAAAATATTGTTATTATTTCCAATAGTTTCATGCACATACGCAATAATTCCATATGGGTCTAAGTAAATACATTCGTAATATACTTCAGGGTAATAATTTAAATCTTTATGATAAAATGTTAAAAAAATATTTATTATAGTACACAGGTTTATTTTGAAAAGATCCCTGTCACACAGAATACATAAAACTAAATACAGAAATTAATGTAAGTCAGAATTATAAAAAATTAGAATAAAATATATTTTATAAACATTTTACTTAGTTCATGGTTTTAATTGATAATTCAACTCGGATAACGAAGTCTTAACATTTTTTTTCAACTTCGCAAAATCATCAACACTTTTTATTTTGGTCGATTTTATCTGCTGTTTCTCTTTGCCCAATCATGTCCACACATTTGTTCTTGACTAAGAATTGTGTGCATGTACTTATTTCCCCACTTTCTCTTACCCCTCTCTGTTACTGAACTTTTGTTTTTAAAACTTGGAAAATTGAGTCACTCTACGAATCTTTATACTTGACGAAAGTTTGAGCAAACCTTATCAACTGATTGTTTTATATTTAGCTGATATTTTGAGTTTTTCAATAATACGTCCTAGTTTCCCAAACCGCGTGAGAAAGTTTATGTAGTAATTTTTGCAACTTTTACTTAGATTCTAATCTAATCATAATCTACGCAGTAAGGAGTTATCACTGGTGTAAAATAAATTATATAAAATATGCTGAACAGAGAGATTTTTATAGAGGATATTGAGTATGGAGGATTCCAGGGAAGATTGCAGAGGAGTAAGAAGGTGCATAGTAAAAGGATGAGGGAGTAATGGAGGGAACGGAAGAGAAAACAGCTAAGTATGAAGAATTGAAATTGTCACGTGGTCCTTAGCAGGGCTCATCGAAAGAAGAAGAAAATAGGATGAATAAAAAGTCGAACAGGCATAATAGAAATTTGTTTCACTTAAAGCTGTATATGACAGTCAATTATTTTCTAATATATTCTTATTCAGTAACAGTGAAATCAATTTTTGGTAGTCTCAAAAACTGACAGAGTCTTGACAACAAAAGTTGCTTGATTATTGTGAAATAATAATTTTATTTCAAATTAAACATAATTTTAATTATTCAGGTTTACTACATTACACACAAAACAATTTCAGGCTTGGGGAATCAATTTTTTTCTAATACTGGAAAATATTTTACAATTTTTTATTGGATTAAAAAAGTTTGTAAGTCATGATCTGAATCATGGAACAAGACGGTCTTCATATACATGACATAGTTATATTTTGAAATGATAATGTTTAGTAAAAAAATAATGTATAACAAAACTAAAGTGTATGTATAAAAAGTGAAATTTAGTGCTTACAATTATTTCTTGCCAACCATAGTCTTTTTTGTGGAACTGAACGCCTGGTTGGCGAAGGTTTACTGTATCTAATAACAGAAAGATCTATTTTCAAAACTGTATTGTGTTCAGACTACTAATAAATTTTATCATTAAATTAAGGAAAATATATATTTTCAAGAATTTATTTTGTTTTGGACATTATTGGTTACACCAATATCCACTTTTATCAAAATTATTAATGGTGTCATTGAAGACAGATAAAAAGTAAAAATATAGAAGGTAGATGAAAAAATATAAAGATAAAATAAAAAAATTGAGAACTACTTTTCATAGTTTAGTTGTACTCATTTATTATTATAAAAAATATACATTATAGAAAATAATATGAACAAATAAAAACTTTTCACGTTTATTCCATCAAATCATAGTCATCTCTCTGAAACAGAATAAAACATATTTAAGTATAACACTACTGGTATAAAATCAGGCATTGTGTACAGTGTCTAAATTTAGCCAGCAAAGTATGAAAGATTTTTATGTTACAACAATGTGATTGCCTCACCCTTTCCTTTCACCCATAGTTAGCCAGCACAACACTTGCTCAGACTCTGCAGTAAAGCGTCTACTAGCAATCTGTCTAGCACATGTACATTATCACTGTCCATTCATGTTAACACTAATATTCAAAATATTGCAATTGATCGCTGGATCCAGTTTGAGTGATCTTTTATTGGTTAAGAGCGTTCAGATCAATGCTGATATTGTTAAAATTCAAAGCAGTAATGCTATGAACAGTGTATATTTGTCTGAAACTGACTTCAAAAAACTAGTATTGGATGTACAAGAAGTAAAAACAAAGCCCAAGAAGGAACAGCTACATTAGTGGTTATTGAAGAGGGATGACATTGTGATTGTGGAAAACACAAAAATTACGGTGACAAAAAAAAAAGAAACAAGGTGACAGTGTCATACAATTTTATGCATATGACTTAGACTATTTAATGTACTACACTAAACACATTCACTGATAGAACAAGGAGGAAGAAACAGAATGGTGAAAAAACTTGCTACAAAGTACAAAAACATAACTCGAAATGATGCTGAACTTCACATTAGTTTGTGTAAGCCATGTTGAAAAAAAAGCAAAATGAGATTTTATCAGAATTCCATTCTCATTGTCAAGTTGATTTATTGATTTTCATTCTTAGCCAGAACAGGTGGAGACTATAAATGTATACTAGTATTTCAAGAGCACTTGACAAAATTTGTGATCTTGAAGCCCTTAAAAACCAAAACTGCCGAAGAGTTTATCTTACTATCTTATTGACATTTTACACTGATCGGTATCCCTCCATACTGCTATCAGATAAGGGCAAAGAGTTTTCCAACAAGATAGTAAATAATTTTAACAAACCGTGTCTCTCAAAGCCAAAGCTACGGTAATGTCAAATGTACCAACCAAGACATTGAAAACATATCAACTTAAACTTCTCCAAAAAACCTTTAAAATTACTCAAAAACTTGAGCGCGCAAAGTTTCACTTCTGTACTCGTCGGTATAAGATTCTGTAACATTTTTTCCCAATTTAAGAAAGAAACCGAGGTTAATTTGCTCCATCAGAACACTTTGTATTTTTTTCGACATGACTACTGCAAGGTCTTGAATTGGTGATTGCTACAGTGAGACTGAGCAATGTACAACTGTGTCCATCGAGCTCAGGGTGGGAGAAGCACCAACAGGCAGAGACATGTTCAAACCTGCCACGGCATGCTCACTGTTTGCTGTTAGCAGCATCAGTCTGGTTATTTAACCGCCACCTTGTATTATTTAGAAAGCATTTATTATTTAATTTTAACGTTTTTGTTGTTATTAGTTTATTAGAGTAATTTTATTTCCAAAATTTAGTTTTTCAATAAGTTATACTTTAGTTAAAGAAAAGTTATAATAAAGTACAGTGGTACCCCAGTTAATGGTCTTAATTCGTTGCAGAACGTTATCTGAGCAGATTGCTGTGCGAGTCAGCATTTACAATGGAAAATATTATAATTTGTTCAAAAATTTAAAACAGGATTTACACAACAATTTGAAACTTGCATACAAAGACACTTAACGTTTTGTTAAATTTAAAAATCAAAAGTATGTAACACTATATTTATAACTGTTTAAATTTTGTAAGGGACTAACATATTAAACACACAGTAAATGAGTTGACACACTAAGTAAAATTAGGTAGTATGACAGAAAAGGAAATAGCAGCGGCATTCTGAGAACATATAACTACGAAATAATTAAATAAAATAGGGACGTTATTGCCCTACAAAAACCAAATACCCATCAATCAAAGGCTTGTCTGTGTTAACTCAGCAACTTGTACTTTCTGTAGCACAGCACAATCTTTATATTTACACATCTGCTTAGAAATAATTTAACAAAGTGAAAACACTCTTATAATATGTTCAGCCCTTCATCTGAAATCTAAACTGTTATGCAGGTGATTTTTTATTCTATGAATTAGACCGTTGTCTATTATGTTCGTCGTCCAGGTCGATCATTAACCGGGGTATCACTGTTCTTTTTAAGAAAACAAATCAAAAATATTATTTAAAATTAGCTTAATTTTTTGCAAAGTTCTTTATAACAGCACTGTAGAACTTGTGCATTTACTACAATATATAAAAAAAACCTTACTTCATTATTATATTCCAATATATGACGTTTTATTGCAGATGTATCAACCCAGGTGATAAAATCTTCTAAATTCCTATAAAGAAATAAAAAAGAAGTAATTAGATATTAGATACAGTAGGACCTTCATAATATGAACTAACTGGGACCAAAAATGATTCGGATTATCAAACATAGGCATAATCTAGCTTAATAATAATAAGCCTACAAAATAAAGTGTCAAAAATGGCAGAAAATCCTATTATTTAATACATTAGATCATTATTTTGATATAATTCTTCAAATGTTGCTGTGGTGGAAATACATAATTAGCAGTGTTCTGGTCTGAGAAGGGCAAGTCAGAAATAGACATGGTTTGACGATGAGACAGCATGAATACTGACTGCAGTATTTCCAGAATGTCCAGATATATTCTGCTTTTAATATCAGCTTGAACATGTAATTTAGATTTTAAGTTATGTTGACTAGGCAAATCTTTCTTTTGCATTATGTATCTTCAAAAGAAGATAATATGTCCATGCAACTGGTCACTTATGGTTATGATTTTTATTGTATATTTTTAATGAGTCAAATTGCTCATTTATGATTCTCCGGTTAATCTATAATTAATTTTCAATTAGAAATAAAATTCTTAAGCTACTTAATTACAATTCAGAGCATTTCATCTTTAAAACTGCTAAATATATTCAATGTAACTGCTAACATAAAATTTAAACTTTACCATCTGATTTGTTACTATATTAACAATCATAATTTTAACCATTTTATATACAACCCTTGCTCCACACAGACAGTTTTATTCCACTATGGAGCTATGCTAATGGTAAGTAAATAATACAGGTCATTGGTAATATCAGGTTAATTAGCTTAATTTATAACCTGACAGGCTTAAATAACAAAGACCTGTAAAAGTCAAATCCGTTTTTGAGAAATAAAGCTCTAAATACTATTTTTTATTTATATTAGTATATGATATGATAAGAATATTATTCAATTTCAAGAATAAATTTGAAATGATTCAGCAGAAAATCATTCAGTGGTGTAACCAGAGGGGGCTAACAACACAAGCTCTGGGCAACACTCTAAAGAGGGTGCTGTGTATAATACGTTTTAGGAAGTTTAAACAAAACAGTACATGTTTACTGAGGATTAAATATGTTTTTTTATAAAAATGATATCGGAATATTGTGGTTTACTATGCTCTGATAAATCCATATTGGTAAAAGAATAAAATGATGATTAATAATGCTTTCTTATGAACTGAAGCGATTGAGTTTGGATAGACTCTGATATTCATGGATGCTGTAGTTGGTCCACATACACAGTAGGTATGGTGGTTATTGCAAAAACAATTGGGTTTATGTTTATTGCCTTATTAACCTGGAATTTACAACTGCTCAAAATAAAATAATCAGTTCTTTTGTTTTTTTAAAAAAAACATTTTTAGACAATTTACAGAAACTTTTAGAATTTTTTTGCAGGAAATGAAAGATAATAAATTGATTTTCATATGACTGAACCTTCAGAAAAACTCAAATGAATAATATTTTGTTGAGGGAATCCAGCTAGACAAAGACTGATCCCAATATTTAGATTTTTTTTCTAAAAAAAATCCACTCCAATTCTGATTTAGTTGAATAACCTTACGTCAAGTTTAATATAGAATAAATTTAAGCAGTTTCTGTTCTCATGGAAAATTTCATAATTTATTATTACAAATATAATGACAAAAATATAGAGATTTTCTTTTCTCTTTGTGGTTTACAAGAAAAAATGCCCTTTTTATCAACAAATTAAACTAAGAAAACTAAATTTTATTAAATATGTCCACATGATATAAGAAGGTTAGCACACAGTTAATGGTCAAGTGTTTGTCTCCCAACATCTCGCGAAAACTACTACTTATTCCAAAATATCAACATATTTTTTAAAACCACTGCAATCATAATGAATGCATTTTACAATGGTGTTCTGGTTATGCACTTCACAATGTGGTGGATCACAATGTCCCATCAGATGTCCACGCACAAGCAAGGAATGACCTATGTGTACTCAAAAATTAAAGCACCAAGGATGGAATGTATCTTGAAACACTTTTTTGTTATTTGCCACTGCTTTCTATTCACTTTCTCTTTGACAATAAATTAAATGTTTTCAATGCTCAATAAATCTAAAGCTATCACACATTGAGTGTTTGGCTGCACAAGAGTTGCTTCTTTGTTACTAAGCTTCAACTGTTCTTACATTCAATAACAATAATTCATTCGTAATGTTCCTCGTTGCAAATTACTTATTTTATAATTTCCCCATAATTAATTTTAGAAATCTGTCAGTACATTTATAACTGGCTTGTTTTTTTTTGCAGTAATAAATATACAGACAGATTTCTTCAATTTATGGAGATGACTATTTTAGTTTTATAAGTACAATAGAATTAGTAAATTGTAACAAAGTACATTACCAGTGAGTTAATATAATTGAATATAAAAACAACTGAAGCTTAATAACAAACAACAATCTTTAACATAATTTAATTTGTGTATTTTTTCATCTCATAATTTGGTATAAATGGTGGTAACTAACTTCACTGAGGGGGAAAGTCAAATTTTGTCCTAGACGCCAATTACTCCAGAAACGCTACTGCAATCATTTTAAAAGCTAAACAAATGTTAAAAGTTATGAAGGTTAGACTTACCTTGTCACAAGATAAGCAGGATCCTTTATAACTTCTGTTCCCACCCGAACATGACCTTGTTGTACTAGTTGAGTTGCCATTTTTACAGTTTGTGCCATTTTTTGTTTTACCATCAACACTGGCAAACGTCTTCTGCAAAATACTGACGCATTCACCTTATCACACAATTCCAAGTCCCATTTTGTATTTATTAAACCAATTATATATCTGAAACATAAAAAATACAAATCTTTATAAGCAGATAAATGTTTTTAATTTGTTTTCATTTGCAATTTTCACCTTTTTAGGGCTCTAACCATAAGATAATTATAACATCAAAATTAACACTGTAGAAAGGAGGACATCAAACGCATAGCCTGTCAGACTCTTTTTTATGACCAACAGCATTAGTCAGCCTTACCAACAAAAATCCTTGAAATCATAAAAGAAATAGTATTTAAACTTGAAACATGGAGTTAATATATAATTAACACATTAAAACTTTCAGATACATAAGCAATTACAATTTCAGTTACAGTGTCCTGCAATGAGTCCCATGGTTTTCCTGCGTTGTCCTTTTACTCAGGAACTTAACATTCTTGACTGTCCAGCCTTGGAGTATGGTTCCATCAGCCTTATCATCAGAGCCATTAAAACTCCATACATCCTCACTGTAGGACATTTAAACTTAGCATGATCTATGCCAAAAACTCATTTAAAATTAATTTCATGAGTTGATAGTACATCATAACAAATCAATAGCTGTTCAGCATTTAAATTTATTGTAAACCATACCCAAAACTCTTTAAACCTGTATTCTAGATTCAAAGGTAATACAGAGCATTATAATAATAAACGTTTTAAATTATATTTTTTAGTGAATGATGACTAAGAACTCAGTTCTTCGTAATAGGCTTGAATAGTGCTACAGTAAACGATGAGCCAATCACACAAACCTTATCCACTTTCAACTTATATGGAATGAACTGTAGTCTGTATTTCTGAGAAATGGAAAAGCAGACGGATAAAGACACATATTGTAGTGTGTCTTTCCTAACATTTGAAAACATGTCTTACAAAATCATGTAGCTCTTTAAAAATATGTATGTTTGTGAGCAGCTTTTCTCCAACATACAAAATTTGTGAAATCTAAGACACAATAAAAACTAACTGATAAGAAACTGGGAAACCCACTAAGAATCAGAATGTACAAGATGAAAACAAATATCGATGACATTTGAAAGGAAGCAATGCCAGAGACCTCACATTGAGTACAAGTGACTTTCCGCATATTTCTTACTTTATTAATTTCTAATAATAATATTTCAATAAATACATATCTTTATTATGCATCATTTTACAAAGTTTGATTTTACGACCACATTAAAGAGTAAAATTTAAAACAAACGGTTTTATATATGTTTAAAGTTAATCCAAGTTAATTACTTCTGAAAACAAGTTTATATGGTAGGTTTATGTGTGGTTTTTAGTAAGTTTATGGACGCCTGTAGTACACATTGCAGCATTGCACTCCACCACCCTACATAATAATAGTTGTTAAGGGTTTGGTGCCTTTGGCACCACAAAAGACCTATTGTGTAACTAAGCTTCTTGGATTCTAATTCAGTAAACTGTTGCCCTTGGTATGTTTTAGCAGTCTTCTGACTAGCTCATTCTGCTTGAGATCCTCAGGGTCTTGGAATCCAAAGACTCTTTACCTCTTGCTGGCAAGAACATCACAGTCACATATTTTGTGACATACAGTGTCCTTTTTCTTCCTGCATGACCTACTCAAGGTTTTTCTATAGTACAATTTGATCCTGTTCATGTGCACTTTCAGACGACAGTGCCCTTAAATGAGCCCCATGGTTTTCCTGAGTCGTTCTTTGCTCAGGATCTTAATGTTCCTCGCTGACAACCCTCCAGTCTTGGGGTATAGTTCTCACACCCCAATATTTGATCCCTGGATGGTCTTCTGCTTCTAGGTTTAAACATAATCCTCTTTGTTACCGCCTCCTCTCTTCTCAGTTTCCTAGATATTTGTACACCTACCAATACCTGTACGATTTAAGATAGGCTGTTCCTTACTGACTTCAGATGTTTAACCTTCTTCCACTGCAGGTTGGGTAGGTCTATCTAGCATACCTACAATTTGTGAAAATAAAACTGCTTGTGAGTTTCACGGAAAGGCAAATCCCATTTCCTCCTTCTCTATACTATTTTCACTCCCTGGTTCCTATTTTTGCCAGTTCTTCAGGTTTTTTTGACTTTAAAAGTTTGTTTCCAGCCATTTTTTGATGGCTACTGCCCTAACATAAGTATCTGTTTGGCCCTCAGTACAAAAAAAGACCTTTGCAGTAAAATCATAGTAATTTGAGTTTTAGTAGTTCTAGGTTCCACATTTTTTTAAACTTGTTTTGGAAAAAAATTAATTTTCAGTATCCAACAATTATACTGTGCCTTAGACATTATTACTTTTCTTCCGCTTTGATTGCCTAATAAGTACTTTATAGATATTATTGCAATGGTTCCTATGTGGAAAGGGCATAAGAGAAAAACTCAAGTGGAACAGAAGTTGATGGCTGGCAAGTAAGGAAGTTGCCAACTGATAGTTAAGTATAATTAGTACTAGTACTTTAATGAAGGCATGAATTAGTTGTCAACATTTGTCATTTTGCTAATAACTACAATTATGCTACATATTGTATGTTTATTGTCTAGTAGTCTCTCATTAAACTTAAGCCCAAAGACGACTGTACAATATTATTTACTCTCTTTTGCAAGAGAAAGATAACTGGATGATTACGTCTCCTAATTTGGGAAATCTGTAATAATTTACTTTTAAACTTCAATTATATTCATTAATTCATTACCTTTAAACTTATGGGTTTTAATCCTCATTTCACCATCATAGCCTTTTTATGAAACCTATCCCCTGCAGTTGGTGAGAGATTAGGAATACTGGACAGCTATTTACTTAATTGTAAATTAAAATGTATACTGTATTATTTTGCCTATAAATTATGTAGGCCTAAGATTTATAGCTTAAGGTCATTTAATTTACAGTTTAACACCATTTAGCTCAAAATACCGCTATTCTACTGTAGCCTACAAAGAAAACCTTCTTTTATTTTCCAAAATTAGCTGCCTTAAAAATATTGTAATCATTACTTCTTTAAGTGTGTTTAAACTTGAAAAACTTTAATGAAACAACTCTGCCACAAAGCGTGCAACTTTTGTTGTTGTTCTATAACACATTCAGTTTTTACACTGTTTTACACAAAGTAAAAACAACATACGTTTCTGGAACTTGCGTTTGAACAGTAGAACAAAAAAATTATTACAGTGACTTTTCTTTAAGCAAATTGTAAACAAAACATTATTTTCTAACCTTAAAAACATTGTCAGTTATAGTTTCATAATTTCTTAATTTTATGAAATAAAATATAATCGTTTCATATTATCAAAAACTACTTTATTTTATACATTTTTCTAGAGTAGTCTAGAATTGCAATATGTTCAAACTTAATTTTTCTCAATTAAAGTAAGTTCTCTTACTTCTTAAATATTAAAAGTGTATAGTTATATATCTGTAGCCTATAAATTATTATTTTTTTCTATTTTGATTTATAAGTCTACATTTCTTTCTACAGCTAGATTTTTGTGAAAATACATACAGTTTTTCCAATAACTGGGCACTAGCTTCAGCACGAAGTGGTTCATTTTGATCAATTTCTTTAATTTTTCTTGCTAGAGTTCTTACTTCTCGTGAAAGTTTATTATATCTGAAATAGTAAAATTTATTTTATTAACATAATTATGTTAAAATAATAAAGATTAAAGACTAGCTACCAAGGAAATTATTTATAATAGCCTACAGCTTATTTAGTTCCACATGAACTGTTCCTTGCCTAAGAAAAGCTTCATACTATGGTATTGTATTTATGCATCACCAGGACATGGTGTCTCGCTAATGCATACTTACCTATACTCTGTATGGGTTAATTACAAGAAAATACAATTCCCATAATGCAAAAAAAACACAGTTCAGTCTTTCTGGAGTTACACATTGTGCATTCAAAATTCATAACTGCAACCTATAAAAAAATAGGTCTTTTAGGCCTATAACTAGAAAATATGTTTTTAAAATAATCAATTTTCTTTTAATTTTATACTGTTGCATATATAAAGTTCAGGAAAGATACAAATATATTAGAAATTAAATGTTTTTAGATTAACCCTAGAACAGTCAGGCGAAAAATAGTTTCAAGAACGGTCAGGCTGAGTCTGTTGGACCCAATAAATAAAAACAACTATAGCAAGTGACAAACAGTATATTTACATCAAATGAGCAATTTTTACTTTCTTCAGATAGTACCAAACGCTACAGTAACAATATAAAATTCTGTCAATTTCATTGCTTGATTTCTCTTGCCATTTTATATTTTAAACTATTCACATTGATAATTTAGTGTTACATCACAAATAGTTCATAAGAAACTAGTAAAATCAATGATACACAAAAATAAAAAGGGGATCACACTGGCAGAAATTAGTGATGTAAACGATCAGGCTGGGTCTGATAGACCTGTGCGATTTTAGGAAGACTACGAATCAAAGACTAAACAAAACAAAACTTCATTCTTGATCCCAACACTTTCTTGTGGATGTTTCAGAAAGCTACTAGAGCACTTAATTTTTTTTTTTTACGTCCGACTATTGTGCACACTTGGGCTAATGCAGACGATGGGATGATTTTATAGCGTATGAAAATGTCAAGCCCTGGCTGGGAATCGAACCTGGGTCCTCGGGGTGAAAGCCCAGTACGCTATCAACTAGGCCACCAAGGCGGCTAGAGCGCTCAAGTCAAATCAGCAACTATATGAATATAAATTCAATGAAACAAAAACTAGTGGGTCTCACAGACCTAGCCCGACCATTCTAGGGTTAAGAAATACCATCTGTCAAACCTAACCTAACTGGTTAGCTGTTGCTACCATAACCTACTATAAGTAAGTCAGGAGATAGTGAGGTGAGTAAGCGAAGTAGTATTTACCTTGGCAGTTATATAATTGTTTTATAAAATAATCGCTTCTAGATTAGAGGGAAATAAATAAACCTTAGTAAGACGTATGTCTTATGATCACGGTACTCATGGAATATAGTATGACCAATGATATAAAAAAAAATCTTTTGTTGAAAATATATTTTTTTAAAACATTACCTTCTTATTATATGTTTTGAATAAGTAGTGTGCAATAGAAGCATATCATATTTTATGTTCAAAGAAGTTTTTTTTTGTAAATGTATAATTTATATGGCACCATTTATTTAATTTTTTTACCAAAGCGCTTTATTTAATATTTAGTATAGTCTAATAATCTGAAATAACTGGGACCATACCTTAATCAGATTACGCATAATTTTGAAATATACCAATTATGTAACAAATACTAATAAAAGTGGTACAGTATTGTATATTTGTTGTATAGTATTATGGCCGAGTTTAAATGGTATTGATGTCACAAAATAGTTACATAAAATTTTTGTAAAAATTACATAAAATTAATATAAAGTTTTTAACTTGCTAAATGTTATACACATTTATATTGCTTAATTTCATCATATAATTATAAATAAAACAATAATTTTGTATAATTACATGATAATAAGTAGTGCCATTAATTACACAAATGCCTATTTTTATTTTCAAAAATCACAAACCTTCAAATTTTGGAAAGAAAAATTTTCTTTAATGCAAAACAGTTCACAACCAAGTATGGTAAATAAACAGTGAAGGTTTTTTGATTTTTCAAGATTTTTTTCCATTAAATGCTTTATTACATGCCCAAAAGCAATAACCCAAAATACAAAAGCACGGGAAGTATGATACAAATCAAAGACCCACATAACCTCAAAATTGCTTTTTTTTTACATGAATTTATTGTTGAACCGATAAAAACCCATAAAAAATACTGAAGGACCTAACTGACACCGTTGTTGGGTAAAGAACCTAACTGATAAGATTGTTGGGTGAAAAGTTTATTGAATTAAAGATATTTTTAACGTTTTCACTAAAAGATTTTTTTTGTGTTTAACGTAACAAATATAATATATATATATATATATATATATATATATATGTATATAAAGTAATTTTAATTAGAATGTGATAACACACATGAGCAGTAAATGTATTGCAATTTACTGCTCATGTAAATGCAATAAATGATGAAACATGTGAGCAGTAAGTCAGTGAAGAAAGTTTAGCATGTTTCATCAATGTAAACAGTAATGATAATCACAATATAGGTATGTAAAAACAGCCTAAAATCGTAATTATCTTTAAAAAAATATTTTCTGGGGGTGAATAATAATATATGTAAAGTCAACATTCACTATTTGAAAAAACCATAAACTGCATAAGCACCGCAAATAATACACAGCATGTTGTATGTAAAACATGTAATTTATCACCTAGATTAAAAGATTTTCAGTTATATTTAATTTTTAATTACTACTGCTGTAATATTGTAGATCCATAAAAATATATATTATAAGAAACAAAATGGTCCTAATTAAAATTAAAATACTCGAATGTTTTACTTGGTATAATCTTCCCTCTTCTGGATACAATATCGTCTCATAACCTTAACTTCATGCAAATTGTTGTCAACTTCCCAAGTTATAAAATCAACTTTTTTAAGAAGTTTCTGTTCATGAAATTTTAGTTTTCTAACCATGGTGTTGATAGGAATAAACAATTATTACTTTTAAATCTTCTACAAATTACATTACAAAAAAGTTAGAAAAGAAATTTTTAGGTTACTTTGAAAGTTCATTTACGAAATCTTACAAGAAAGTGATAGAGTGAATTGGCAAACATCGTTTTACTCTAAAAACATCGAGGTTTTTATTCCGATATATCGATATATTAATTTAAAAAACTGGTGGTGTACCTTCTCACTGATATATTGGATCACATTTTGCTTTTGTTATCAGCAGTTCAGTTAATCACTACATGTGGTAACAATGGTACGTCTCTGATTGTCAGGCTCGATTCCCTATGTCAAATTGCCATAATTTCTGATTGTCTATGACTGTTGTCTACCGTCTTGGCTGGTGTAATGAGTGTTAGATTTTGCCATGGACGAATGTTTAAAATGATATTTTTGTTTTGTCTCCTATATATGCGTTTATACATGTTATAGAGAGTATATCTACATATAATTCATTAATATTCTTAAGCTATAAAAAAACAACACACACACACACACACACACACACATATTATTATTATTTGCGTATAGACCCTGTTGGATCACGCATAGCACTTCGACTCATGTCTTGTTTCTTCTTATCCTCCACACCTCCCTCATCCTGTCCCCATGGATCCTCTTCTGCTCCTCCGTCCATTTTACCCCTGCTCTCTTTGGGATTTCATTCTCTGGGACCTTCCAACCGAGCATCTTTCTCCTGTATGCGTTCCTGTCTTCAATGTCTGTTGAGTCTATTTCTGCGTCTATTCTGACTTGTGCGATCCACGACGTTGTTGATTTGACTCCTTGTATATACTTAAGGATTCTGTTGGCAAGTCTCGTTGTTGGCATGTAATTATTAAGCATTAATGACTACTCATGTAACGTGGAAATTATAGTTATATATATCTTTATATATAATATATATAACTATAATTTCCACGTTACATGACTACATTAATGCTTAATAATTACATGGTTAATAGTCTTATTTTAAAAATCCTAAAAAAACACTGATATTTAGGAAACATCATGTTTTCGTTCCGATATTTTAACGCTGTCGATGTTCTTCAAATGATTCAGCGATATATCGGATCAGCGATGTTTCAAAAATTTTGCCATCTAATGAGTGGGAGTGCACCAAATTGTCGAAAATCTTCGTTGTACGAGAAGGCTGACTGTACGAAAATGGCGGATTTCCGTCATGTTTGATTTTTGTACAAAATTCACAGTTTCTCAACCTGAAAGTGTTTAAAGGCTGGCAACTCTCAGGGTAAATTTAGAAAATCCCACGAAATTTTGGAAAAATCCCTCCAATTAATTTGAGTTTGTACTAAAATAACTCTAACCTTGTAAAGCGTGTACCTCGTAAAAAATATAAAACTTTTTATTAGTATTCACCAGATTAAGAAAGTTGATTATAGATACTGATGTAAAAAGCTGTGTTTTTTAATTTTATTAATAAATATTTTGTTAGTATTCGTTTTTAATTATAATACAGTGAATATTCCTACTTGTACTTTGTTTTAAAAATGCTAGATTAAGTTTCATTCTAGTAATAGCTTGGTTTGATTACTGCTGGTAGTTTTTAGTATGCTAATTTTATTAATCTGTTCTGTCATATAAAATATTACAAATGCTAATGTTTTCAAAAATTTCTAAAAAAATAAGAAGTTAATAAAACAATGTTCCATAACCTATACAATAGTATTGTGTAAACGTTCCTAACGTTATAGTTTAATTAGTTTCAGGTTTTTCAGCGAAAACTTAATTCAGTACCTATAAGTAATATGCCAATGAGTGAAGACTGAAGAGCTACTTTGAAAGCTAATTTCATAATTTGAAAGATTACTTTCAATCAATTTTCAGTGAAGACTGAAAATTTGATTAGGATTACATGAAGAATTTGATAGATCGGATTCTGTGTTGATCTGTGTTTTAGTGATCATCTGTACATATTATATTATGTACAGATAAACTACCTCTCTAAACCTCTAAACCTCTCTAAACTACCTGCAGTCTGCCTTGTTATATTATACAGTAACTGGTCTTCATATGATAGGCATAAGCAATATGGTTCAAGGTAAAATAAATGTATTTATCTTATCGCTGAAAGTCTGTTAAAAATAAAAACAGCGTATCTTTGAATAAGAACTTATCAAACCCCGTAATTTCGAGATAAATTATTGAACAACACATTTTTTATTATTATAATTAATAATAATAATAATAATCAGACACAATAAGAAAAAGGAGAATTGATTTTTATGTGCACAACCTCCGAATGGACAAAAATAGACTAACCAAAAAAATTATTTGACTACTTTCACAATAAAAGAGCCAAATAACTTTGGTTTAGAGAAACAGAGAAAGACATAACAGAACTACAAATCACTGACACTATGCTGATGGACAGAACAGCCAAAACAATAACCAAGGACAAAAACAACGGTTCCAAGGCAAAGTCAAATCCAAGCGAACGATCCAAATCTCTGACGAAGAAAGAAAAAGAAGATCACAACGAATGAAGCAATACTAGGCTACGAGAAAGGCACAGAACATTAAAAATTGATTAATTTGGTGTATCCCAAAGTTGGGTGAAACAAATAAAGAGAATAATAATAATAATAATAATAATAATAATAATAATAATAATAATAATAATAATAATACTAGAAATAACGATGGAATGGTATATAGTTGTAACGTATGAATAAAAAATATAGTACAAAATACTTGAAAACATTAATTTCGGTTTTCTACTACTCTAAAAAACTCCAATATACAACTCTGAAAAAACGTGTTTTTTTACCATTTCAATTATTTACTTACCAATACTAAACACTTTCCCAATCGTATTTTTACTTTGAATTTGTACTGTACTTTTTTAAAATACCATTTTAAAAAAGTATTGAAAATTTCATACAAAAATTGATATTAGCTTACCAAAAATAATTAGACTAAAAATATGTATCAAAAAAATATATATGTAATATATATATTTTATGTATAACATAAAATTAAATATATATTTTTAATTTATTATATTATAATATTTTAATATAATATATTATATTATATAATAAAATAATATTATATGATCAACGAGTCTATATATATATATATATATATATATATATATATATATATATATATCAGTAGACTCCCAACAACGAGACTTGCCAACAGAATCCTAAAGTATATGCAAGGAGTCAAATCAACAACGTCGTGGATTGCGCAAGTCAGAATAGATCTAAATGACGCAGAAATAGACTCAACAGACGTTGAAGACAGGCACGTATACAGGAGAAAGATGCTCGGTTGGAAGGTCCCAGAGAATGAAATCCCAAGGAGAGCAGGAGTAAAATGGACGGAGGAGCGGAAGAGGCTCCATGGGGACAGGTGTGGAGGATTAGAAGGAACAAGACATGAGTCGGAGTGCTTTGCGTGATACAACAGGGTCTATACGCAAATATATATATATATATATATATATATATATATATATATATATATATATATATATATATATATATATATATATATATATATATATATATATATATATATAATTTTATATGTATATATAAAATTACCAAAAATAATTATATTTAGTGGTTAATCTATGATTAGTAAATTCTACACATTTTCAATGTAATATGTTGGTAGACTTGTCGTTTCACTTAAAAACTGGGCATTTCTGTTTTTTCACGGCGTAATAAATTCTTAATTAGGTAGAATATACAGGCTTTGGCTTGGCAACTTTGGGTACTTCTTCAGCTTCTTCTCCGCCATTTTAGGTGTTCGTAGTTTGGCTTGGTCGTTTTCATTTGTTGTAAATTGCAACGTTTGCAAGTTACGATTGTGAAAGTTTTTAGTATTGGTAAGTAGATAATTAATTTTACAATTTGGAAGGAAAGTATAGGTATATAATATACTTATATTTATTAATAAACAGTCATACTAAAGTAATTTTTCGTTTACTAAATCAATAAATTTTTGGTACACGGAGAAAAGTGCAAGTAGTATCTGTCAAGATTACATTGAAATATAAAATGTTTTTAGTTTATTATCTTTTATACTGCCTCACCATAATTCATTTGAATTTAAAAAGTAATTTCGATTCTAGCTATTTCAGAAGTGATTCATAGCAAGTTGCTAATATGCTAACTTCGGTTATTAGAGTGAGGTGATCCCATTCAGTATAGAATTTTTCTTGGATCTAATAGGTAGGCAGTCAGATATTTAAGTAGCTCTTTCTTTTTTGCTTTGGTGACCATTGGTCAAATAGGTTCATAAATCCTATTTTGTATGTGATATGGGTTGTTTTTGAATATTTTTATCATTTATTACATACCTTCCAATGAACACATTCACTCATGGAAAATAATTTTTGTAAAGATTACTTTCAATTTTAGGATGTTTTTTTACAGAACTATGTTGCGACATCATTGCTGTTTACATTGCATGAGATACTAGATTTTCTACACCAACTTGCTTATGTATGTTATCCCATTCTAATAGGTATTACTTTATATATACAGTGATACTCTGGCTAATGGTCGACCTGTACTGCTATAGAGAGGTTTTACTGTATTATTGTAATTAAAACCTAGGTACAGAAGTATTATGGTTGATTTGTAGTAGTTATTGGCACTGAAGTCCCAACATGTCAATATTTACAAACTAAAGGTTATTAATTATGATGGAACAACCAAACTGTAGCCTGTAGTTAAAAGTAATTTATTAAGGGGAGTCAGGTGACCAAAATTGTCAAAAATGTTATTTTTCATTTTTTTAATATTTTTAAATAACTTATTAATCTTATTATTTGATTTACTTTTTCGTTTGTGAGCACTGTTTGTACTTGTGTATTTTTCAAGTTGTAATTTTTAAAAATTCTTTGTGCACTGAACATATGTTCAAGGCTTGATATGTTCCAACAATCATAAACCTTACACAATATTAGAAATTAATATTTACTTGGGGACTCAATTATAGTTGAAAATTCTTAAATCGCATGGAGCACAGATGATTTACTATGTAAAAAGTATTATTCCGCATTAAATAACGGTCTTATTCATAAAAGATTTACCACTACTTTTGCCAACCAGTGAATATATTATATCTGATGTTGGAATAATAACCTAGGTCAGTAATCTCAGTATTGCTTAGGTTCCTCCTCTTTTTTCTGGCCTTACGGTAATTTCCTTTGTATTAATCATTAAATTTAGTGTTTTGGATAAAAACGTTGCAAAATAAATTGTGCATTCTAATTACACATTTACCTTATTTGTTATTTCTGCCCCCAAAAAACCTATATGGCATTGATTATCTGAATTAATTTTTGCCAGATAAGACTTGAAAAATCAGCCTTGTGTAATTAAAATTAATTGTAGTGGATAACTTTAATAGGCTACAGCCTACTGTTTTTTTAGCGATGAAACAATATTAGGCTAATTAGTAAATGAAAAAAATAGAAATTGACACATTTAATTAACAGAAGTAGGCTATGCATAATCTCTAAAAATTAGGCCAATGGGCCAAGAACAATGCTGTCAAACTCTTCTGGACGAATAACTCATGGATAAGTGATTGTTTAGATGACTGATATTTGAATAATCAATGCTTTACTGTATGTGCATTACGTTTATTCGTCTTACTTAGCCAACAATGCATTATAGCATATGTGTATAACTAGAACTTTTAAGTTTGGTTAGGCAAATAAAAATTGTTTCTAATATTACTTGCACTACACTTATTAGACCCTGTATGCAAAACAAATGCAACTTAAAGTTTATTATGCAAAACTCTGTTTATTACCAGTAGAAACATTGAGTGAGAAGGTTGTGTGGTATAGCCTACTGAGGCCTAATATAACAAACTTTTTGGCATACTATCTTTATTAATATTTCTTACCAATGTTGAGGTGGGTAGAGCTATTTAAAATATGTATTCTAAATGCATCAGAACAATTAGCAAACTATTTTTTTTGTTTCTTTTTTACTTCAGTTTGAAAGTTATGATATAATAAAATTATAGACTTCATTGAGTAATACTATATCAAAGAAGTATTGAATAATACTATATCAAAGAAGTCTTCTTTTAAAGTACATGCTATTTGAACAAATTTTGGACTCGTTTGATTATCTGGTAACATTTTTCTGATTTCAAAAATTTTCTTTTACAATAATTCATATTGTAGCCTATTTTGTCTGTCTGCCTATATTAAACTACAGTGTTTAACTGAATAAAATTTAAGTGAATGTACAGTACTGTACTTTCATTTTTCATTTGCAAGTTAATCAGTTAACTACTACTCAGTTATTACTTAATCAGTAGGTTAGGCCTATCTATCACCTTTCCAATCAGAAGTGCATGTATAGTACCATTCTCATGAATATAGAACATTTAAATGAAATATAAGCTACAAGCTTAATCAGAAGTTTTGTAATAACTATAGTGTTATGTTAATAGTATATGGGTTATCAGATAAAAGAAGAGATGTTCCTTAAATGTTTTTATTTTAAAATAATTTTAGTATAATGAGTCGACATCGTGAATGGGACCCAGCCTGCAAAGTTTATGTGGGAAATCTTGGAAACAACGCATCTAAAAATGAACTTGAAGATATTTTCTCAAAATATGGTCCATTGCGTAATGTTTGGGTTGCACGCAATCCTCCAGGATTCGCTTTTGTAGAATTTGAAGATCCTAGAGATGCAGAGGATGCAGTTCGTGGATTGGATGGAACGTAAGTTTTATTTTTAGTAGAAGTGTAGTTGAATCAATTTAATGTCAATCTGATGTAACCTACAGAAAATATAGATACATTGCCTACTAATAAAAATATTTTAAATGTTTTTAGACGCTGTTGCGGAACGCATATTATTGTAGAAATGTCAAATGGAAGATCAAGAAGGGGAGGAGGTGGTGGCGGACGTAAGCGGTCACCACCAAGAAGATCAAGGTTGGTAATAATAAATAATTTTGTGTTTAGGCTTTTAGATTTGAATTTAAACGCTTCACAAATTAGTTAGGATTTATTCTGATAATATTAATTTTTGTTGTAATACTTATTTTATTTTTTTTTAAAAAAAAATATAGGGGCATAAGCCTCATACTTTTTTTCTTGATAGCAATAGGCAAAATAGGCCTGTTGCTGTATATGTTTTAAAAATTGTTGTAATCTTGGATATTAAATATAACCTTTAAGTTTGTAATGTAAGTTAAATAAATAGTTGTTTAAAATTAAATTTTTTAGCTTTTGAACTCATTATTACGAAACGCGGATTAGTTAAATTTTGATAAATAGGAAACATTATTATCTATAATTTTGTTAATCTGTTGGATTTTGAAGAAAGCCATAAACTTGTGAACAATAGTTCACCACATACAAACTATTTTTTGAACAGATTAAATTGTAAACACTTGATTAAAAAGGTATTGGTGTTTTAATACAATAAAATAACCAATTGAATTTCTTTAAAACATAAACTTGTGTGCAGTTTCACTTTCTACATAAATTTTATAAGCAGACATGATAATTCCACTTAACAATAGTCGGACGTTAAAAAAAAAAAAATCTACTTGAAGTTGTATGGTAGTAAGTATAGGTCCTTAGTTGAGGGAACAATGATTCATTTTTAATTATGATCTAAATTATGTTTTTCAAAAATAGTTTTTTGCAAAAACAGATGAAACACTGGGGTCAGCTATCAGGTTCCATTTTTATTTTTTGAAAATTTAGAAACTAATTGCACTTTTAATTGTGTACAAGTTTTTATATAGTATTATAGTAAGTTGCTATATAAAACCATGTATTTTGGTAAAGTAGTAATATTTATATAACCAGCTGTACTCTAAACACAATCTTGTGTAGCAGCTAACAAATCATAATTGAGGAAATTTTGAAGTTGTAAATTTTAACACTACTTCCAATATTTTTCAAGAAAAAAAAACTATGAAGTGCCTTTCAAATGATCAACTGCTTGCTTTACCTCATAACAGAAAGACATACACCTACAACTTATCACTTTCTGTGCCAAGTATTTTGGTGCATTTTGTTGTAAAAAATAACGCCTTCATTTTTTGACTTCACTTAATATATAAAATAATGTAAAAGCTGACATTTTATGTAAAATTTATACTCCTTTTCAAATGAGGAAATGTAGTTCTCATTTACATGCTATAACATCCTTAAACAAAGTTATCATTATTAAAAGTCTTTTTTCTTCCAAAAGTCAAAACAGTACATTGATTGACTAGCCAAGTGTGAACTGCATGTTATTTTGCCATGTCATTAAGCCAAAGGGCAATAAAGTGAAAGTCATCAAAAATGATGCTTGTTAACTTAGTTACAACTTCATTAATGATGATATATATGAGCAAAAACATAATAAATGGCGCAGGAAATTTCAAGGACATTTTTTTACAATGAAATCTCTTGGTATTCTGCATAATAAATCTCATGATTATAACCAATAGCAACTCATCAACATAACATTTTGTTTTTGCATAAATTTGACGTAGTGGCAAAGTCCTATATTCCATCAGGTGCCCATGTAAACAAGGAATGAAAAGGTAGGGTAGGTAATACCACTTATTCCTAACAAATTTTTTTGATTGATCAAAGACTATTTTAATTTACCTCAGTTTGTTATTTTCCACTGTATTCATTTTGGAGGGTGCAGACTAGCTGCACCTATTGAGAGGATTTTGACGTCCCTCGCTGTACCCAAGTCTAACACACACTAACGCTTATAACACTACACTTGCAACTTAACACTACACTCACACTTATATTTAGGGAGGCAAAAATAGCCTCAATGTGCTTTTAACCTTAAAAAAAAAAATTAAAATTAAGTATAACATTTTGCCATGCCAAGAAAATCTGAAGATATTATACATTGAGTATTTGCCAACAGGAGAGTTGCCTCTTTTGTCATGTCAGATATAATGTTACCCAGTATTTCACAGAAGCTAGGTATCCAGAGAAATGATAGTCTAGTACCATGTAGTTGGAACAAAATATTTTGAACTAGGGGATTGACTGAACGTGTGTTCTGATTCAAAAATGCATTTGAGACTGTCAGGGTGTTTTTTTCTAAAACACACACACGCGCGCATGCATGCACACACACACACACACACACACACACACACGAATTTTTTTAGCACTCCTCAAGCTAGTAATATTAAGGTTAATAGTGTTGGTAGTTTGGTTTAGTTCAGATTGTATAACGTGTGGAATCATGGAAACAAAATTAACATTTTTTTAAAGTTTACATTTTATCCATTATAAAAATTATCCATTATTATTATTAAGTTTTTCATTATCCATTCTAAAAATATTCATTACTAACTGGTCTAAAATTATTGAAAGAAAATTTTGTCCAATAATATCCAGAGCCTATAAAACAGAAAGCTTGGATATTAAAGGATTGGGTATGAGAGGGTTTACTGTATTTGCACAGCAGTTGCATTATAAAATTGTTTATTAAAAATAGCTTGTTGGTAATCTATTACTTGCAGTTGATATTTGAAAGGGTCAGAAGATTTGAGTGATAATAACCTATCAATTTGCATCAAGTTCGTTATACTGATTAGGTAACTAGTTTACATAGCCTACTTCCAAAACAGTATCAGTTTTGTAAAATGCATATATGCCAATAGTCTGTGTTACATGGTGTGTATATGCCAATTAACAGAGTCTTTAAAACTAGCCTGTAACGATCTGCTATGTAAATTGTTAAAAAAGCAAACGATAACAATCATTATAATAATATATTATTTGAAAAAAAGTTATTATAGTTTCAGAGACACGGATGTGCATATTTTGTAACATTTCAAGACCTGACATGAACTGATGTTTGCTGGTTTTGCATAGTAAAAATTAGTCTGGTTTAATGAAAGTGTATAGGTACACTTGTACTAACATTATTTATAACTTATGCATGACCTGAAAAAGACAATGTTAATATTAATACAAAACAAACTCTCAATAGACATGTATAAATTAAACCTAACATAAATCAGTAGTGTTTATTAACATCACCCTAAACAATGTAAAAATTAATTATTTAATATATAAAAATAGTCTACTACGATTGTACAAACGTTCAAGCGATTTCCAAAAAAATTGTGTAGGTTTGTGAATTTCTTGGAATTTATTGTGACTTAATCCATAATAGCACAAATTAAAAAATCATTTTTATTTAATTTTTTTCAAATTTTATAGTTATTTTGATTAAATATACCAAGAACAACACCAAATCTGTGAAATAGTTTTATGAAATTTTTTTATTGGTTGTATAAACCGTTTAATGGTTTTTAATATAATTTGGATAATATGTTCTATCTCTCATTGCTTTGTTGAAATATATATGATTATTTTAGTTGCTTGTTTTCTAACGTAATGCTTTGCCAAAATATTTCTATCTATAAACTATGTGGAACATTTGTATAATATATACCTCTTAGGCAAAGTATGAAGATATAAATAGATTTTATATAAGCCTATTTTTTCTAAAATATGTAGGAACCATTTCATGTTAATTCATTTGTTTTCTTTATTTGTGCAGTTTGGTTTTGTTTATTTTGTGCTTAATTTATTATTATTATTATTATAGTAAACTTGTAGTAGGCTGATACATTATGAACTATAAGGCTCGCTGTTTTGGTTGTGGTTATACTGGTTGCATTTTCTTTTTCACCCAGCCAGGTTACATGCCTGCTTCTCGAGATATGCATAAAAAATTGTTGACAGTCAGTATGGGAGGGTAAGGGTACAATAATATAACAAATAATAATAATAAGTTTTTTTTTGTAAAAACTTTGTTATATTTACATTTAACACATGGTATATGGTTTATTTATTAAGTTCATGGGTTTGATATAAAAAGAAAATTATTTTGATTATTGATATTATATGAAACTTAAAATGAATCTCTGCTACTTATATAGAAAGTTCATCTGATTTATGATTGGTATGTGTTATATACCTAAACATATTGATTTTTTAGTCTACCTTACATGTGCGTGAGCTAAACTTGAATATCGGTGAAGCACAAAGTGCAATGAAAACAATTGTGGGGTTTTTGCAAACGAAATCATATTTTGCCAAAATTATATCTTGGATGGGGTTACTGAGCAGATCTTGTTTATGCCTTTGTGTATTCACAAAAAACGCACAATTAAACGAAGAAAAGTAATTGCTGTAGAGTCTCGAATAACCATCATTCTTGGGACCTTTGCAGTAATTGATGACAGAGTAAATGGAAAACAGAAACAGACCACCACTTTTGGTGATAGCACAGAAGGTTTTATTATTATTTTGGAAAATGTAATAAAACTTAAATTTTCTATTTAACTAATTAGGTATTATGCAAATTTTACATACATAGGTCTTCAATATAGAAAAATGTCTGTTTTAACCTTTTGACAAGTATTCATGTAACATGCGAAAAAACTACGTGCGTCACATAGAGTACTTTACTGTATTTGACTATCAGTATCAACCTATGATAGTCAATGTCAACGTGATTTAGATGATCAACTTATATATGCTGAATGGTATTATTATAAATAGTTTGTGTGTATCTTTTAATAGAAATAATCATGCACTCTTTTAGGATTTGTTGACACTATTTGAAGTGTTTCTATGGCATTCTTCTAGATGGTAGGTTCCTTTACTTTCTGATAATCAGTGTTTGCTTAGGTTAGCAATTAGTATCAGCTGCCATCCCCTATGCTGTAAATAAGTTGTGTCTATTTACAGTGTTTTGTTTAGAAGGGTGCTTTTATTGTTTATCAGGAATTATTATTATGGAAGACTGTTTAAAAATGTCAGATAACAGAATTAACCTGATGGTTAAAAGTGTGAATGTTAATTGAGGTTCTGCTGTATTAAATTCTCTTAAGGCAAAAATTAAAATCTTAAGTAATATTTCGATGTAAAAAAATAATGATTTGAATAGTAAATTATTTACAAAAAAATTAATAATGTTCCAGAAGTTGATTTATATTTCAGTAAAGCCTCGGTCAACTGAAATTTGGGTTATCCAAAATGTATTCAGAATCGCAAATCTCTTTAGAAAAAAATTGATGGAGAAATAATAAAATACACAGTAATATAAGAGCGAGATCGCATGAATTGACTTCCCCAGCCACTAACTCCTGAGTCTAAACATAGTTACACTGCCAGTCTGCACCGTCACCCCACAACACTAACATCTGCATTATTTACTAACTCAACACAGAAGTGTGAATCGTGCTTAATTTTAGCTTGCTCTGAAGTTTGTTGAATGGTGTAGCAAGTCATTGCTAGCTGACGTCTTAATGGAAAAATAGCAGGACATAATTGCATGAAAACATTGCAAGGAAAATAAGAAACATAACGAAAATGAGTTTTTAATGAATAATATATATATATATATATAATTTTTTTTAAGGCGAAAAGCACATTGAGGATATTGTTGCCTCCCTAAATGTTGTTGCCTCCCACTCTAGATAACTAGATCACATTGTTAGAAGTTGTTAAATTTGCATGTACGTGTTAACTCTAGCGTTCGCAATTTCGGACCGATTTGACTCAAACTTTGCTAAGTGTGAGTGTGAAGTGTTAAAGTCGTAAGTGTAGTGTTATAAGTCTTGAGTGTATGTTTCAGGTACCGTGAGGGACATCTAAACCCTCTCAATAAGTGCAGCAAGTCTGCATCTCCCTGCGGGGAATAATAATATAACCACTCTATCTAAATTGTGGTGTACAGTTTGTTGATGTGGCCTAAATGTATAATTTTTAAGCTAAATGAAAAACAAGTCATGTATAACCTAAAAAGAGATTAGGATCATTTGACTTTTAAAGTCAATTAATTAGATGCAAAAAAAATTAGATGTGCATGGCTTAATTGAAAAAATCATTATCTGAAATGGTTTCTCCCCCTTTATTTCAATAACTGGTGTACTATAATTTAAATTTAGAAATAGAAAATTTGTAACACATAAATCTGAAGTTCACATGATACAATTATTGTTAGGATAGGCCTCAACCAAATTGAAAATTATTAATAAAAAACCAGTATCTTGACTTAGTTATAATAACTGATTCATCAATGAACTTAGTTCTGTATATTGGTTAACACGTTCGTGACAATGGCTGTTTTTACATATAATAACATTTTGTTATAGTAATTAACATGCAATCTCAACTATAGGCGTACAATTTTCTTACAGTAAAATTGTTAGAATATGCGTCTATGTAATATTTTAGGTGATGTTCAACTGGAAAAACCGTATTCCATGTATTTTAGAGGTTATGTCCGTGCATCACGGGTGGCACATGGTGTCTATTTGTAAACCATTGCTATAATAGGTGTAGTGTGTCACTGGTGGCACACTGTTATTGATCCCATACACACAAAGTTTCAAGTAAAAGACTGATGTCTTAGTAATCGCAATAAATAGATGTTACTGTTTTTAATGAGTTTTCATTTTAATTTACCAATAAAGGTCACCAAGAAAAAGAAAAAGAAATCAGTAGGCCAAAATAGAATATTACTTCAATATTATATTTAAAATTGTTTAAAAATTAAAATGATGCTTCTGACATTGTTATTGAATTTAAATTTTTTATCCTTTTAAATTCTCTATAAGATGTATCAGAATACAAAAGGAAAAAAATAGAATAGACTAAAATCTAACCCAACTAAGGTTACTCTAGCATACTTTAAAATGGTCATATAACACAATTCTAGGCTTAAAACATGGGCATCATTACAAATAAGGCCATATGAAGTAAGAAAGGGAATGTGTCACTCGTGGCACATGCCGTCTATTTTGAAGATGTGTGCATCATTAGTGACACATGTCACCATGAACGTGGTAACAGAGGAAGAATGAGATAAGGTTTTTAATAAATTTACATAAAATGCTAAATTGCAGTACTTTTTTTAAGGAAATAGTTAATAAATCCAATCATTTAAAATTAAACAATGAGAGATGGAACTAAGCTTGCCTAAAAGAACAGTTAAGAGGCTAAAAGAACAGTTAAAAAAATGTCAGCTTGTTTGGCATTTTCACACAAGATAATTTAATGATAATTTATTGTTTTCTAGTTTAAAATGGCTTATTCAAAATCCAATGTAACTTTAAAAAGGATAAATTTAAATGGTTATAAAATACTGTACTGTATGACACGGTTGCAGGGTCCACTCTGCTTGCACTATTCTTCTTCAACAACTACCACGAATATTGCGTCCACCATCATGAAGGACCATCCCACTTTAAGCCCCATCACAACCAACCACCACTTCATGCCAACCCTGCCCAACACACCAATCATCACACGCAACTCTGGTATTCTTCTATCAATGTATAATACAAGGCCTGTATACTTTTAGCGTTTGACAACAATACAGGACCTGACATCCCACTTATCCTGTGTTCTTAGGCCGCTATCAATAAACAATTATTATCAGTTTACATTCCGTTGGCTTTAGAAAACACGCGCAGTTTGAAAGTTACAGGTAATTTTATAAATGATGAATTCATTTCTAGTATCCAAGTCACAGATTTATTAAAGTAAAACTTTTTATTTACCTGGTTCCATCTTACTACCTTTTCTTTCTTATTTAATTACATAATGCTACAGAAAACAACAGTTTTTAGTATGCACCTTATTGGTACCAAACAGCAACTTTTTAACAATACTATGGGTTGAACACAAGTTTTTGATACATACCATGTATGGCGGCTAAACAAGCCATTTGTATTCCAGTATGTATTGTTAGAGTTGTCTTTTGGAAGCCATATGGTACACACGAAAATTTGTGTTGTGTGATATGTATTATAATATGTGCTATTTACTTGAAGTTGTTAATCTGATCATTGAAAAAGTCCCTAAACGCTTAATTGAATAAGAAAGAAGAAGTCATGAGTTGGAACCAGAAAAATTAAAAAGTTTTAATTTTATAAAGATTATATAAAGATAAAGATTAATTAAATGTTTATTGTTTTAACAGTTTCATAGAATCGGAATACTATTTGTAAAAATTTATAGTCATGTACCAGGTATACACAGTGAATCAATTGTAAATAATTTATAACGCTTGAAATAATTTTTATTTTTAAAACAAGTTTTTAATGCTTATAAACAATGTTAACTTGTAGCATTGTTAAATGTTCTTCAAGTTCAGTTTAGTAATACCAGCGTTGCTTTTATACAGTTAAATATTATAATTGAAATAATATCATATTTATATGTTCAATATAAGTAATAAATCAAATTAATTTTTTTTTCTGAGTTAGGTTTTTAAAAACAAGAATATAGTAAATGACATAAATCAGTTGAAGTTAAGTAAAGCTTCTGTAGATGTAAGTAGTAGTAGGTATTGAATATGTTTACAGATTTGTAGGTCATGATTTGGAAGAAAACAATGCGTTGGACAACTAAAACCACTAATAATTAGGTAATGTATTTTCTTTCAGTATGGAAAAACTGAAATTGAAGAAAAAGTAATTGGTATTTTAATTTTTAGATTTTTATGTTTGTAGTGTCTTGTAATTGATTTTAAGGGCACTTATGCATATCCCCAATGATTTTTGTCCGTTGTGTTCTTCTTTGTTAAGAACCTTTACAAAAAGCTGTTTTGTTTTGTTTTCGTATTGCATGTTTATTATAATATTAATCCTCTGCCACAGAAGTGCAGTTTAAACAGAGTAAGACTTCAAAAATAGTGAAAGTGGAATTGGACATAACTTTACCGAGATAATTCTGATTAAATTTACACTAATTTTTTAACTTCCAATAGTGAAAGCAAAAGCCCTAGTGGAGTAGGTTTGACCTTGGAAAAGAGGCATATGTGATAATCTGATTCATTCTAATAACGTTCTTTTACTAAACAGATTCATTTCGAGGAATGTTTTTTTATTAGATTCTTCTTCAGAATGTATAAGTAATTAAAGCTAGAATAAATGCTCTGTTAAGTTTGGGTGTGTTAAGTCCATTTACTGTGGTATTACAATGTTTGCATTAAATGAATTGTTAGGTGAATTAACACAACAAATTTAGCATCAGTTATTAGAATTTAATGTCATTTAGTTTTCTATTGATCCAGAATTCTTGAAATGGAAATTGATTTTCCATGACTGGCCCTTGGGTGTAAGAATAGGGGTTGCTACATGAGTTGTTCGAGAGAATGGTCCTTTTTTGCTGTTTTGAATGTATTTTGACTCTCTCGGACTCTATTCATATTTAATGGTAGAGGATTAAATTACACTCCATTAAGCTAGCTTTGGTTCTATGTCCTGTACAGTAACACCGATTATCCTGAATAACAAAAGGGAGGGATACCATAAATAATTCTAAATAAAGGTGCCTAAAATAAAAAAGTATTATTTGTGTATTTCGTGATTTGTAAAAAAACCACAGTTCGTTGCATCAAATTAAGATTAAAAAAAAAAGTTTAATTCAGATTTTTAATATAGATACATTTTTGTATTCATTTTTGGTTCATTATGTATTCTTTTTGGTTTATTATGTATTCTTTTTGATTTTCTGCCTGCATAATTGATGTTATGTTTTAATAAATTTATTGTTTTCTAACACTAAGTTCTACTAAATTATTTAAAGTAAAAAAAGTGTTATTTTAAGTTTAAATTTTTCTTATGGGTGATTGGTATTTAAATTGCTCATAATTACATGTCATGTTAATAGATTTGATTTTTGTGACACATTTGAAACATAAATTTAATTAATTTAGTAAGAAAAATGGAGCAGTATACTAGTAAGTTGTGCAGTTAACTCTGGTTAATTCATGTTTTCAGCAGTTCATTGCATTCCTTATGCAACACAGTTTAAAAAAATATGTAGTTACTCAAGAAGTCCCTTTTTTGAAGTCTTCCAAGAACCTCTCGGTAAAAGTGTTGTTGACTGTTTGGCCTAGAGGCACAAACTCTGTGGATGATTCCCTGGTTATCAAATCAGCACGGATTTGTTCTTTGACTTGCTCATATTGCTTTTTTTGCCTTGGAGACCTTGAAGTGTCATTCCATGCTCTGGCGCTTGGTTTCGGAGTCATATTGGAACACCCAAAACTCGTATCCAGTAATAACACGTTCCAGGAAGAGGGAAGTAATTTTCAAATGATCCAAAAAAATCAAGATACCTCTCCCTTCTGATACCAATCTTTCTTGGAACCATTTTTGTGTGCAGATTATTCTCATCCCCAATTTACTGATCAAAATGTAATGAACTGTGATGTGAGTCAAATTCAACTCTTCGTGATTATTCACCGTCAACTGACGATCTGAACACACAAGATCCCGGTTTCTGTTGACATTTTCATCAGTTCTTGAAGAATAATGCTGCGTGGTTCATCTTCATTTGAATCTCTTCTTTGTAAAAATACCTTGCATCACCTTAAGCAAATCTGGACTGTTGACTGAAGTTTTTGAAAAAGTCTCCGTTGTGTTGTGCCCAAGCCTTAAGCAAAACTATTGCATAGTGTTGCTCGTTATTGATGTCACTAATTTTAAAAATACAATAGAAAAAACTGATTCAAAAACAACAATCGCTATGGGCAACTAGATGACTAGTAACTTCAACTCGTATTAAAGGTGTATCGTGTTCAACTGCTGCCAGTTAAAATCCATTGTCCCCACTGTTGCCACATTGGACGCTATGTTGCCAGTCTCATTACTTAATTTACACATGTTGTAGCTTTGTTAAGTATTACTTGAAGTTGTAGTGTGGCACCTAACCATAAACAGGTCAGTGTTTATTTTTAAGAAAGCTTGTATTACCACAAGTTCGCAAAAATTACCTGTAAGGGAAGTTTTACTATATTGTATGTTATTTCTTTTTCTTGTATTGATTTATTGCAAACATTTTTCCATTACACTATTACCACAAGAGAGCAATCATTTACAACAGTAGAATATACAATTTTATAGTGCTTTAAAATACAGGATAAAGTTGTGTACTATTTTAAATTTTTGTAATTTAAGTTTTTTTGGTTCATTCATTTGATTTTGAAATATTCCAGAATTGACTATGTTATACAAATAAAAGATTACAGCTTTAAAAAAAACAATTTTATTTAAAACCTTTGTTTATTAGTATTTTAGTCATTAATAGTTTTGTCGATATTATAAATTTATTATTGAAATAAAAAAATTGTTATTAAAAATATTGTAAATTTTCTGTTTTAATATACAATTAAAATAAACCAGTTTTATCTTTTTTAGCATTCAGTTAAATTATGTTGAATTAATTTTGTTTGCATATTTTGTAGTTGAGATCTGAATCTTGATTGGGGACAAGAAAAATTTAAACTATAGTATTAAAAAATCAAGTTGTTTTGATGGATCTCTAACAGGTTTTTTCAAAGAGAAAAAATTCTTAGAATTGAACTTAGTTTTATGTGAACTAAATTTGGCTTTATTGGAATTTGTATAACTCTGCGTAATTTATTGTTCCTGCATGAATTTTCCAGAATTTGAAACCTATTAAATTTAAATTATATATAACATTTGCCAGGATATTTTTTCTAGTTAGTTTGTAGAAGCTTTTCTTTATTCCTTCTGTGAATTTTTATTAATGAAAAATTTCTAATATTCCTAAATTTGACAATTTTCTTCTTAACTGAAATCATTACATTCATTGATTGAAGCTGCTGAAGTGAAGTTATTATTTTTTAGATATATGTATTTTGTTTTACTTAGTTTCAAATTTATTTTTTAATCTATGCAACAGGTCAAGATCTGCTCGTAGGCGATCTGCATCACGATCCCGTTCACGGAGCCCTCCTCCAAGGCGATCACGCTCTTACTCCAGAGACAGGCGTCAGTATTAGAGAGGTAAAATAATTTAATTATTTGCATAGTTAAAATTGCCTGTAGTTCATTTTTTCTCTTATATTTTTAACCATGTGTCCTTTTAACTTATTCTTTAATCTTCTATCATAACCACCATAATAATTTCAGAAACAATGACTTTTTTCTCACTATATTATTATATGCTAAAAATAAAGTGTTATAATTAACTAATTAATTAGCTTGTTTCAGTTCTTTTAAGTAAAGTGTATATGTTTACTCCATTTATTCTAAAAAAGTATTTGTCTTTCCATGTGTAAAGCATATAAATTGCTCTATTTCTCATATGAAGTATAAAGTATTATGGTGAAAGAATTGATGTTGAGATATTTATGAATAAATCCAATTTCAAATCCTCTGAGTCTAAAATGGTTTTTTTATTACTGCATTGCTGAAGATTAATTATTAACATTGATGAAATTTTACATGTAGATGTGGTTGAACTATTTATTTTTAACCAGTATTTAATAAAAATGTTTGTTTTTAATAAAAAATGCCTTGTTTTAATGAGAATTAATATTAATTAAATTATTATTATTAAATTATAAATATTAATTAAATTTTTCCGAAATAAAATTTAATGATTTTGTTGAATGTTTCGTATAAGAAACTAAAACACTTTATATAGCCCAAAAACATTCAGTTTAGAAGCTGTTAAAAAAAAATATAAACTGGCATGGTTTCTCAGAATCGCTACATCAGATTTGGGTGAGATTTCTTTATCATTTGAAAGTGCGTAAGTGAAACATACTTGAAATGAAAGAAATTTGTTTGAAAGTAAATAAAAAAAAAAAAATAAAAATCTTGACTACACTTGTTTGCACTTGGGTTTGTTACACTTGAGTTATGTAAAAATTTTAAATGACCAAACTGAGAAAAATATAATTATTCTCTGCGTGTAGCGTTTAATTTTCAAAATAACAAACTTTATTGAATAAATCTATTAATTTGACTAAATATTTGTGTTCTCTTAATAATTATTTGTGATTAATTTAATAGATTGATTCCTTTCGGTTTTCCAAAGTGCATAGTTCAATTAATTGTCAATGGAGAAATGATATTATGTTCGTCTGGATCCAGATCTAGGCATCCCGAACACATTATAAATTCACAATTGTACAGCGTATTATATTACTAATCACATATAAAATGATGTCGTAAAGGTTTGTAAAGTAGTGAGATAGCGTGATAAGCATACAGAATTCAGCAGTATAGTGGGCTCTGTACTTAATAGGTCAAGAAGCGATATACATCAACAACCAAGTTAAAATTCCATTTTTTACTAGCTCTGTTGTTTGCAGACGGCTGGTGCGTTCTAGGCAGCTATGTAAGTGAATATGAAAAACTAATTAAATGATTTTGAGAAATATTTATATATTTTTTAAAAATTGCTTTTGGGATGAAATAGCCAAATAATATTGGCAATATTTATGCAATTTATTTATTCAAATGTTCTTAATATAATACGTGTGAAAGGTGGGTTGTGTTTTTGTATGGAACATACTATAATATTTTATTTTCCAGATATGGCGTCTTAACAGTGTGGCATCCAGAGTGAACATCTTTTGTCTGAATATTGGACTAGATTATAAGTAATTAATAATTATTATGTATACAGTGCATCTTTATCTTAAAATGACTTTTTTTAAGCTTATGCTTTAGGTTGCGAATTGGCGCAGATATATATTTTTTTTTAATATTGTAAGGATATTATTTTACAATTCATTCCAAATTGGTAACTGGAATACTCTATAATTTAATGTGTTAGTTTAGGTTTTTTAAAATTAAAACAAATCTGAGACCAGATTGAAGTTTATTTGTATACATCATAAACACAATTGTATAATGTGTTATTCTAAAAAGTAAAAGTGTGCTAAATGTATGGTGTATTTTTTTATCCTGTTCCTAATCATTTCATTTTTTTAAAGTAAAATGTTCAAATTTTGTACAAACATTTTTTTCTACTTCATCAATTCAGCTGTAGTTCTATTTCTTTTTTAACCTAATTTATACACTTTCAGTATTTATGTCGTTCTTTTCTGTTCAAATGCTAAAAACACTAAATTCACCATTCTTTAACAACTCATTAAAAGTCAGAGATTAATTAATGGCTGTCAGTGTTGATTTTCATACAGTAGTCCTACATTCAAAGGAAGTAAAGTAGGTCGGTATAGTTCTTTCTTTAAATTCCCCTTGTAATTGTGCAACAGCGCATTGATAATTTTTCTATTTTCCACTTGTTTGTACTTCTCTTGTTGGTGAAGTATTTGCCTTTCCACTGATATTTTGTTCACACACACACACATTACACACACACACACACACACACACACACACAGCACACGCATGCATGTGTGTGTGTGTGTGTGTGTATGTGTGTGTGTGTGTGTGTGTGTGTGTGTGTGTGTGTGTGTGTGTGTGCGTGTCTGCTTTCAAGGACAAACCTTTATATACATTGGTAGGTGTTGATTCTTCAACTTCAACGTAGGTGGATTTCCATATGCATTGTTTCTTTGTCAACCATGCCTGTTTACCAAAGGGACACTTGGTATCAATTTCCAATCTACTAATTGCGCTGTTGTTACTTGTTGATATGCAAATTAAAGATTTTGTATAACTGTTTACTTAAAACCTTGTTTTGAAAATCAGTATAATATGCTTGTAAACTAGAGAACAAGTTTCTAAATAAAAAAGAAGTATATTTATTTGTAATTTCCTTAATGACAAATGTGTGTAATTTGATATAATTTAATGGATTTATTTATGGATATAATATATTTATGGATATCTATGGATATAATTTAAAAATATTTCAAAATTGTAAAAAAAAATTTTAAACAGGCATCAACTGCAGTAATAAACTGCTGCTGCATTGATAAACAGCAGCATCCTGACAGAAAAGTTGCATGTGTGACTGATGGCCAGGCTAGACATTAATGGAGCTAGACTTTGTTTTAATATAAGATTTTATAAATAAAGGTTTGTGAATATTTTTTTAAGAGGCAGTTTAGATGTGTACATTGCAGTAATGTGTATTATTGAAATGAAAACTTCTTTAGGCGCTTTTAGCACTTTGTGGGTGGGTAAAAAGCATTGAGTTGCTGTCATGCTAAATCTGTATAGTGTCCTATCAATTCAATACAGCTGCGAGCTGCAACATGCCCAGAGTGCAGTACACTGGTATTGGTAGGTGTGAATAATAAATGTTTATTTTAAACAGCTTCATACTACTTACCCAGCCCAACTAATTATATAGTATTTACGTGTTAATTGTATAACAGTGATGTTTTATACGTTTATTACAGATTGGTAGGTATGAATAATAAATGTTTAAATTATTTTGACCATCATACTACTTACCCAGCCCAACATAATTATTTAGTATTCAAGTGTTAATTGTATAACAGCGATGTTCTATATGTTCATTACATATTGGTAGGTATGAATAATAAATGTTTAATTATTTTAAATGCCATCATACTACTTACCCAGCCCAACATAATTATTTAGTATTCAAGTGTTAATTGTATAACAGCGATGTTCTATATGTTCATTACATATTGGTAGGTATGAATAATAAATGTTTAATTATTTTAAATGCCATCATACTACTTACCCAGCCCAACATAATTATTTAGTATTCAAGTGTTAATTGTATAACAGCGATGTTCTATATGTTCATTACATATTGGTAGGTGTGAATAATAAATGTTTAATTATTTTAAATGCAATCATACTACTTACCCAGCCCAACATAATTATTTAGTATTCAAGTGTTAATTGTATAACAGCGATGTTCTATACGTTCATTACATATTGGTAGGTGTAAGTAATAAATGTTTAATTATTTTAAATGCCATCATACTACTTACCCAGCCCAACAATTATTTAATATTCAAGTGTTAATTGTATAACAGCGATGTTCTATATGTTCATTACATATTGGTAGATGTGAATAATAAATGTTTAATTATTTTAAATGCCATCATACTACTTACCCAGCCCAACATAATTATTTAGTATTCAAGTGTTAATTGTATAACAGCGATGTTCTATACGTTCATTACATATTGGTAGGTGTAAGTAATAAATGTTTAATTATTTTAAATGCCATCATACTACTTTACCCAGCTGCACTTATTTAGTATTAAAGTGTTAATTGTATAACAGTGACATTTTATACATTTATTAGGTATTGGTAGGTGTGAATAATAAATTTTGTTTAAAGATTATCATACTACTTACCCAGCTCAAAATAATTAGTATTTATGTGTTAATTGTATAACAGCGATGTTTTACACGTTTTTTATGTATTGGTAGGTGTAAATAATAAATGTTTAATTATTTTAAATGCCATTGTACTACTTAACCCAGCCCAACTTAATTAATAATGAAGTGTTAATTGTTTAACAGCGGTGTTTTACACGTTTATAATATATTGATAGGTGTGATTAATAAATGTTTAAATTATTTTAAATGCCATCATACTGCTTACCCAATCCAACTTAATTATTTAATATTATAAGTGTTAATTGTATAACAGTGATGTTTTAATAATATTTTATTAAAATGTAATAGAACCCTGTTATAGGGTATCGAGTATCGAAAATCTATATGTCTTGGCCGAAAACCATATCATATAATAATGTATATAGAAATATATTAAATTGAAATTAACCTATAAACTTTTATGTTAATATGTCTTGATGTTAATGTACATTGATGTTAAAAAAATCTTGTTTAAAAGATACGTTTTTGTAAATGGTCCAAACCAATCACAGGGTAGAGAGGCGTTCCCATTGGAGTGAATATAATCATAGATTTAAAAGTTGCAGATTTTCCAAACACACAGAATGTGTGACTGAATGTAAAGAGTACTATCTAGTGATGAAGAAATAAAGCACATCAAGTTAAACTGGATAATAAAAAAAAAACAATAAAAAAAAACTGGCTATGTTTTTGTGAACATTTCTTGTATTCGTTTGTGTTGTAGTGATACATACTTTAGGATAGGATTTACTATATCCTATATCCTAATTTAAAAACAAAATTAACTCTGAAGACAGTTTTTCTTTACTGTGCAATATTATAGAAGGGGCCGCCAACTCCTGTTCTACGGCTGCATCATGGTCCAACATTGTTCTGGTCCATTGGAAATGATTGGTAGAATATTAGACAATTTAAAAGAAAAAACAGCTTTTCAGTCACAAATTCAAGTGGAAAAAATAACGACTATTAGTGGGATAGAGGTTATTGATCCTTCACCCCACAATATTTTTCTTTAAACTCTAAGCAACCTTTGTTGTGAATACCTCACATGATAAATATTTCTATTCGGAACACAAATGTTGCTAATGAAAGCATAATTAATTACGATAATCAGTTTATATAATTACAGTAATCACGATGAATACGTACTCATCATAGTCAAACACACCAATATTTCCATATCAACAATTAAAATAAGATTAGCTCTAAATTTGTTTAAATAAATTAATTAAATTTAAAAAAGCAATGTTATTATTTTTAATGATCTTTAACAATGGCAGGCAACATAACCTCAGTTAAAATAATGTTATAAAAGGAACAGCTGTGGTGCAAAATCAACTGTTTAGATGAAGTTGTTCACCTTTATCTCTCTGTCAACATAGTGGTACAAGTATTTCATTAAGCCAGCGGAGGCAGCTGATGGGCTTAGCCACCCCACCATACCTCTAGCTCATTCTACTCTCACTCATTTACTCCACATATACACAACACACACACACACACACACACACAAACACATACACACCCGCAGGGGGATGCAGACTAGCTGCACTTATTGAGAGGACCTAGACGAACCTCGCAGCACCCGAGTCAACACACACACACACAGCACAACATCTATGATTTAAACACCTTACACACACACGTACATTTAGGGATTTGCTGTTCTTGTTCTGTTATGTCAGGGAGTGGCAATATTGCTTGGTTTCCTTTGGCTGGGCCAAGTATGTGGAACCTGATGTGTGCCTAGCACTGCCGAGGACCGCTGATGGGACAAGTGCTGGAACCGAGCAGCCTATAGGCGCCTGGCAAGCACATGGGTGTTGAATTATGGGTGTCGGAGCCTATGATTGGGTCTACCGAAACAAATGGTTGCATTCTGTGAGTACATAGAGGGCGGCTGCCAGTAGTACTTGGGTTTGGGGTACCGGAACTCATTCCTAAGATTCTGGAGTGCTGAAGACATGTACTTCGGCTCCAGGATATTGGAAGTCCCCCCCAATTTATTGGGGATTCTCGCTTTAGTTCGAGTATCCTGGGCTACTAGTGACGTTTGGGTGCACCCTGTACCATTTGTTCAAGATATTAACATTCATGAATCGCTCGGCAGAACTAACCATGGAACATACTAACAACGCCAAAACCAATTTAAAGAGACATCGTTCAATTATTTCAAACGAGTATCAGTTCAGCTGAAAATGACGAAGGGAGTTTAAATCCAGAGTTACCAACTCCTAAATTTTTAGTTTTTACTAATCAGGAGGAAAGAGCAGATCTCTCAAAGACATCGCCCTTTCTCATACAGAAAGCAATATCAGGTAGATCACAGAACGGAACTCTATTAGTAGAGACTAAAAACGAGAAGCAGAGCTGCTCGTTACTTCAAATGACCTTTTTTGAACAGGTTAAGGTTTCTATGGTGACCCACAGGTCCTTGAACTCGTCAAAGGGGGTGATTACTTGTAAAGATCTTCTACACATTAGTCTCGAAGAGATTAAAACAGAGCTAGCATCGGAGGCTGTTACCGATGTGGCACGGATACTGCGTAATGACAATGGGCAGAAAGTATCTACTGCCTCGTTAATTCTGACCTACCCGAATACATCTATGCCGAATACCAACGGCTTTCAGTGCGACCATATGTCCCGAACCCTCGACGTTGTTTTAAATGTCAGAGCTTCGGTCATATGAGTTCATCTTGCGCAAAGCCGGAGGTATGCGGCCAGTGTGGAACGAAAAGCCATGGTAGTGATGGTTGCAAGAATGACGCCAAGTGTCCAAACTGTGGGGGCGATCATCCTGCTCGATCGTTTAACTGCCCAAAGTTTAAAGAAGAAAAGGCTATCCTTGCTGTCATGGCCAAGGATAAACTTTCGTTTTCTGATGCGAAAAAAAGGTTTAAGGTTTCCCAGTCCGCAGTCGAAGGCAAGTCATTTGTTGCTGTTGCATCCAGCAATAAGTAGTCATCCTGTTCCAATTGTGCCGAGTTAACAAAAACTGTTAAAATATTAACCGATCAAGTAACTCAGCTGCTAGCTCTGTTTTCCTCTGGTTCTGCTCCTGCTCCTGCTTCTCCACCAGAGAAGACCGTTTCTACAGTTTCATCACATAGTCCTGATACAACAAAAACTTCAACAACAACCGATGCAAGCCAGACTACAAAAAAGGCTGTAAATAAAAAACCTCTTCTGTCTAAGTCACAGGTACTTAAGCCTGTTGACAAGAAGATCTCTCCTGGCCTTGAATATTTTTTAAAAAAGAAATCGAATTCTGCTCCTCCGTCAGTTGGTGAAAAAAATAAAAATTCTAACATTGCAGGAAACAAACCTGTTAAAAAAATAGGAAAAAGTTTTAAAGGAGGTCCCACTACTAAACCTTCAAAAATCTAATCAAAAAAATCATCTGACTCGGACATCAGTCACAGTAGTGATTCGATGTCTGTAGAGTATGATACATCAAAATTACTATCTGAAGAAAGCAAATCGAATCCTGTAATAAATTAATCATTTATATATAATTCAATGTCTGCAATTTGAATGAAAAGTAATATCATACAATGGAATATTAATGGAGTAAGAAGCCATATTGAAGACCTAAAAGTTCTTGTAAGAGATTCGTCTCCTTTAATAATATGCCTTCAAGAAACGCACCTTCACGAATCTCACATTTTCAACTTTAGTGGTTATTCTGTTTTCAGGACGGATTTCCACGCTGAAGAAAGAGCCAGGGGTGGTGTCGCCCTCCTGACTCATGATTCAATCGCATAGGTTCCTGTAAACAATAACTCAACTACAAGCTGTTGCCGTTCAGACTACCGTTCCATTCAGACTTGCTATCCTGCCGCCTGTACCTGCCGCCGAGCTATAATTTTCAAAATTATGAAATATATGATTTGATATCCCAGTTGCCACCGCTGGTCTTACTAGTAGGCGATTTTAACGCCCATCATACATCCTGGGGTTCGTTATCCTGCAACTCAAAGGGAATACGTATGGAGAGAATACGGTCTACTTTAGATTTGTGTCTTCTTAATGACGGTTCACCCACGTATTTGGCAGCATCCACCGGCCGATGGACAGCTGTTGATTTGTCATTCTGTAGTCCAGTTTTGGCGACAAAGTTTGAATGATATTACCTGATCTATATGGCAGCGATCATACTCCTATTAATATTACTTTTCGTAACCTCCCTGTTATGAATCAACGTTTGCCGTGTTGGATTATTAAAAAAGCGAACTGGGAAGAATTTTCAAAGAGATTCGTATCACCAGATATTGTATATCGTACGTGTATCAATGCCATAGTAGACAATTTCACAAAACAAATTTTATGTGTAGCAGAGGAAACTATCTCCAAATCCTCCCTACATCCACCACGTCCACCAGTCCCTTGGTGGAACGATGAATGTAAGGAGGCCATACGCCAACGTAGAAGAGCTCTTAGTAGATTCAACAAAAGTCCGACGAGTGAAAATCTCGAAAGGTATAAAATTCTACGAGCCAAAGCACGTAGAATTTTCAGGTAGAGTAGGAAAGACTCTTGGAACCAATATATATCAGCAATATCTAGGACAAGGCCTCCATCTATTGTTTGGAAGAAACTTCGTTCTGTTTCTGGTTCTAGTGCATCCAATTTATTGATAGGATTTAAACAGACAAACGGAGAAATATTAACTGATTGTTCCGATATTGTAAATCTTTTAGGGTCATCTCTTGCAAGCTTTTCTTCTTCTACAGCCTATAGCAGTGCCTTTTGTCGGTACAAAAATAGAACTGAAGCAGATTTTTCATCGTTCACCGTCGGCAAATCTGGAGAATCTCCTTTGAATAGTTTGTTTACTTTGCATGAGCTAGAATCTGCACTATCGTCTACTAGAGATTCAGCTTCCGGTCCTGACAACCTTGTTTACTCCATGATTACAAATCTTCCAACGTCAGGTAGGCTTTCTCTCCTCGAGATATACAACCGTATATTTGAGGAGCATACCTTTCCTGACGCTTGGTTGGAAGCAGTAGTAATTCCTATTCTTAAGCCAGGTAAAGATAAAACTGATCCAAGTAGTTATCGTCCGATCTCTCTTACCAGCGTCCTTTGCAAGCTGTTAGAAAAAAATGGTAAATCGTCGTCTGGTCTGGCACATAGAAACAAACAACTTGCTTTCCAAAGAACAGTGTGGTTTTAGGCAAGGACAATCTTCTATTGATCAGTTGGTAATGCTGGAGTCTTCAATACAGAATGCCTTCCTCTTGCGTCAGACTCTAGTTGCTGTTTTTTTCGACCTAGAGAAGGCATACGATATGGCTTGGAGACGAGGAATACTAAACACATTAAAATCATGGGGTATACAAGGCAGGATTCTGTATTTTATCAAAAATTTCCTCAGTAATAGGTATTTTAGGGTGCGTCTTGGTAGTACGCTATCAGATCGCTTCTACTTAGAGAATGATGTTCCACAGGGGAGTGTACTTAGTGTTACTCTGTTTGCTATTGCAATTAATAGCATAACGTGTCAGATGTTCTCTCTTTGTAGACGATTTTGCTATTTACGTAAGCACCAGAAACATGGCAACAGCTGAAAGAACCCTTCAGCTGGTAATAAATAGGTTGCAGACCTGGACGAGAACTACTGGCTTTAAATTCTCCGCTGCTAAAACTCAGTGTATTGCTTTCAGTCGCCGTCGACAGATCCAAGCTCCGTCGTTATATCTTGATGGTATACAGCTTCGGACTTCTCCATCCGTTCGATTCTTGGGTCTAATACTCGACGAAAGGCTCTCCTGGAGCCCTCACGTGCGTGATTTAAAATTACGATGTAATAAAATCCTCGATATGTTGAGGGTTCTTAGTGGGTCTCGATGGGGCGCTGATAGGACCTGTATGCTGATGTTTTATCGTGCCGTAATTCGTTAGCGAATTGATTATTACAGCATTGTATATTCATCTGCTAGACCATCGATTTTAAAGAAACTAGATCCCGTCCATAACTCTGCAATCCGCCTTGTTTCTGGTGCTTTCCGTTCAAGTCCCGTCGTGAGTATTCTCGCCGATGCTGGCGAACCATCACACTCTCGTCGGAGACAGCAGTTACAATTAAGTTACGTATGTAATATATTATGTAAACCATGGCATCCTGCTTATAATACCGTTTTCCATAATCAGTTGCACCAACATTATGAATCCCGACTGCACGCTACAGCCCCTGTTGGCATTAGAACAACCCGTGTTTTTGAAGACTTGCGTATTGAACTACCCCCAATGTTTGAAAGGTCCTTTTGTCTTGTCCCTCCATGGATAATGAATATGCCGACCTTCGATTTCTCCTTGTGTACATACCTGAAAGACAACACTCCTAACATTGTGTATCAACGTGAGTTTTCTCGACTGACTAATTCATATCTATCTGCTAAACTTATTTTCATAGATGGTTCAAAGATGAATGATAATGTTGGGTGCGCGTTTTATTCACTGGACGAAACATATAGGTATGGATTACCCTCAATTTGTAGTGTCTTTACGGCCGAACTCTTTGCCATCTTAAAGGCTCTGAACACTATTGAATTCGATAGTTTGCATTTCGTAGTTTGTTCTGATTCAAAAAGTGCCCTCCAGGCAATCCGGGATATGTATTCGGTAAACCCTCTGGTTCAAGATATTCTGTGCTCTGTCCATAGACTTGAATTACGAGGTGCAAGAGTATCTTTTATCTGGATTCCTGGTCACTGTGGAATATTTGGAAACACTGTAGCGGATAATGCGGCAAAGGAAGCAACTTTTCTGCCGCCATGCACTTCACGTGTAATAGTGTCTGACTTTCTTTGTCACGTAAAACATTTAATTCTTCTACAGTAGGAAAATGAATGGGCAGCTACAAGCAGTAACAAATTGAGGGTAATTAAAAATACTGTTCGTCCTTGGGGGTCGTCAATACGTGCAAGTCGTAGAGAAGAGTGATCACCCGCCTTCGCATTGGTCACTCCATGTTAACGCATGGATTTCTGACGGAACGCGGGGACCCACCTGAATGCGAGTTCTGTAGGGAAACCATCACAATTAAACATATACTGCTCGATTGTGATGGTTTCCAAAATGTGCGTGTAATGTGTGGTCTGAGCAACTGTTAGCAGACGATGTTGGGAGATAGTGCCTCGGCCGTTGACAGGGTTCTAGACTTCCTTCATCGTCTGAATGTTTTAAATAAAATGTAATTTATATATTTGTTATTTCTTGTGATATTTTATTTATTTATTTTATCTAAATAACTTTATTTCTGTTATGTTTACATATACTTTTACGAATTGTTATTAAATTTTATTCATTATTCATTGTTATTTAGTTCTTAAGTATTCGTTATTGTTATATAGTTATACCTGTTATTTAAATTTTTGTTTAATTTATTTTACTATTATAGTTTGTTGTAGTTTTATTTTCTTATTTAAGTAAATTTTTGTTATTTTTTTTTTTTATACTTTCATTTTGCACGACGGCGATGATAACCTTAAAGGTTTTTAAAGGTTACCGGAAAAAAAGTATTTCATTAAAACATTAGACATTATTTTCTCATATTTTACTAACAGGTTTTAACATTGATTAAAATGGAAAGTAATAATAGTGATAAATAAACAAAATAATTTAATTACAGTTACTATAGTAACGCAGAATTTTTAATGTAAAATTTATATCGTGAAAACATCTAGCTACGTTATCAAATGATTGCTAAATACATAGTAAGTGGTCTTATACAGAGTGTGTTGAAACTTTGGAAACCCCTCACGAGCTTTTTCAGATAGAATACCGTAACTTTCAGGATGAGTTATTGGTCATCTATACCACTTTTTATTTTGAAAAATGTCAACCCTTCCTTTGTGCAGGGGTAATAATAAAAAATTTGTAAAACAAGCTAATTTGTGTATTATAAAATTTTAAGCTGTTGTAAAATTTATGTAAATTTAAAGTTATACAGTTGGTACTGTATACGTATAGGCAGATTTAGAAGAGAGTGGAATAGGGTGGAAGTTGTTTCGGCAGGTATGGATAGGTGAATCCTCTTCAGCAAAAAGGTGAATCCAAACCCCAAAAGTTTTGAAAATTTGACGTTTAAAAACGGGTTGTACCACTTTTAATCTAATTTTTTTTATTTAAAAAATTAATATTTTCCATATGTTCAAGTCTTGAATTTTAAGTAATAGTAACAATAAAGATGTTAGTAGTACCTTGTGCATATTGTTTTTTATAATAACAAATAAAAAAATTCACATTGGCTTTTATAAAAAAATTACTAATTGTCATAATTTATAATAAAAAGTATTAATCTAATTCGGATGAATTTTATTTGTTACATATTATGAATAATTGAGTAAGATGCAATGAAAAAGTTTTATTATTTGTTATTACAGAATAAAATATAAAAGTAGGATTGAAACAAAACAAACATTTAAATAAAAATCATTTATTTTTTACAAAATTATTTCATTATTTTTATAAAACTAGAGTGCAATGCCTCCTTTTAAAACCGTCTATGATCCTAACAACTTTGACTTACAGTTTTTTTTTTAAGAAACTAACATTATTTACTCCACAAAATGTGTTATCATAGGCCAATATCTGAAATAATTTTAAGAAAACATTTCTATAATTTTTACTAAATTCAATTGTTATTGAATTTTCATTTAATAAAATGATCGAAGACATATTTTAAGCACGTAGGCGCCATGTTTCTTTTCCATGTAAATTTTGTATACATCTTTCAACCATGACTGTTTTGTTTTAAGAGTTATACCCCGCAGAGGGTGCAGACTAACTGCATCTATTGAGAGGATTTAGACGTCCTCGCGGTACCCGAGTCTAACATGAACATGACTTTAACATTTTACACTCTCACTTACATTTAGGGAGGCGATAATATCCTCAATGTGATTTTCGCCTTAATAATAATAATAAAAAAGTTATAAACAGAATAAATTCTCCTATCAAATAGACTGGAATTAATAATGCCAAAATGTCTTTGTAGGGGCTCGAACCCAGGAGAAATATAGGCGTTGGCGATTAAAAATATTTCTCTGCATCTTGAAAAGTTTATAAATTGTAATAAACTGTTGGCTAAGGCGTGTTTAAGTACAAGGTTAGGTTATAATATAAAGGTTATACATTAGCCACTATTTACTACTCAATGTTCTGATTATTAATCTAAAATCAGATTGTTTCAGCAACAAAATGTATAATTGAATAATAATTAACTGGTTACCTTCTTGTTTTTTCAGGTAATGCCTATACCAAATAACCTCTAAATAAAATTCAGCATCGTTAAGAATATTCAAGCAAACTATTTTCAATAAACACTAAATTTGTTAAATAAAACTGATATGGACGAGCTATCATTTTCTGCAGTATCTAAGTTATCCAACAGCTTCATAGCTGACGGTAAGTACCAGATAGTCCGTAAAATAGGCAGTGGTTCTTTCGGAACTCTCTTCCTGGGCTTGAACCCGAAGACAGGGGAGAAAGTAGCCATCAAAGTAGAGCCTGTCAAATCAAGGCTGCCGCAACTGTACTACGAGAGCAAGCTGTACAAGGTATTGCACGGTGGATTCGGTATACCGCGCCTCAAATGGTTCGGGCAAGAAGGCGCGTACAACTACATGGTAATCGATCTGCTGGGCAAATCTTTGGAAGAACTGTTCAATCTGTGTTCTCGTAAGTTCAGTTTGAAAACAGTGCTGATGCTGTTCGATCAGATGATGTCCAGGATACAGTTTCTCCACTCGAGAAACTTCATTCACCGCGATATAAAACCTGATAATTTTCTGATGGGTTTGAACGCAAATAGTAATAAAGTGTATCTGGTAGATTTCGGTCTAGCCAAACGCTACCGTAGCGAGCACACTCGTATCCACATAGCGTTCCGCGAAGACAAGAGCCTTACTGGCACTGCGAGGTACGCTTCTGTCAACGCGCACCTGGGCATCCAACAGGGAAGAAGAGACGACGTGGAAAGCTTGGGTTACGTTTTGATATACTTTGCGAAGGGAAATTTACCTTGGCAAGGCCTACATGCTAAGAATAAAAAACAAAAGTATGAAAAAATCTGCGAGGTTAAAATGTCGACTTCGGTGGACGTTCTCTGTAAACATTTACCGGTCGAGTTTAAGATCTACCTCGAATACTGTCGGAAGCTTACTTTTACAGAAACACCTGATTATAGATACCTTCGCCATTTGTTTAGAGACCTTTTTCGAAATCGCAAGTACATGTATGATTATAAATTCGACTGGACGGATTTTTTGTTGGAAAAGAAAGTGTCTTCGCGTGTCCAAATGAATAAAACAGCCGTGAAACATTAACTGTCTGAATATTCTAAGAAAATTAATCATTACCAATATTGTCAATTATTCTAAAACTTCATATTAAATTATATTATATTTATATTAAATTAAAATTGTATTTATTTTGTATGTATAATACAACGACAATATAATAATAATTGTTTATATTTTTTTAAATAAGTTTAATTAGTGCAGTTTTAATTTATTTAATTGCAATAATTTAATTTCTGTCTGTGAAAACATCGCTCTGGGCTATTTATAGCGATTAGACCGACAATTTGATTGATTTCATGCAATGCAGTATATTTACACAGTACGTTTGGTGTAATCTGTGTGTTTTGAAAATATATTTTTGTCAGTTTTAGTGTACTATTGGAAAATTGCTTTGAATCGGTCATCATTATGTTTATCACGTAATTCAAATACGTGAAATAAATGCCAATTCTGACCACTTCTTGAGAATTCTCTTGTGATAAAATTCATTTTACGCTAAATTTTCTGTCATACTTGATTTCTTCTTAATAAAATGATCATATTGCATAAGCCCTAGAATGCATCGATCATATGTTTTCCATCGTTCATATGTATTTGTTTTTGGTCAGGAAAACATAATTACGGAAATAAATAAGGGATTAAAATTTAACATATAAATTACTTAGTTATATTTCGGTTATAGTACACACAAATTTTCCGAAAATAAGTTAGTCGTAGGTAAATAATAGCAAGCAGCTGTACCGCTGATGTGACAGAAGTGAATATTCAAAAAGTATCTATATTATTTTTTTCCCTAATTTTAGTTTTTTTAAAAACTGATTTCACAGTCATTTTTACTGTCAAGATTTATATAACGTATTGACAGTTTTTATATT